>JASDQU010947187.1:2294-12828 GCA_032191745.1 Picea mariana
AATACTCAGTTGGATTTTCCAAGCGCTAAGTGTGAGCTACCATAGCACAAGGTCACGGCTCTTGGTCATGTGCTGTGGTAGCTCACACTTAGCGCTTGGAAAATCCAACTGAGTATTTGTGGGGAACCTGTGTGTGTGTTTGTTTTTGAAGGGTTCCAGTTTGGAACCAGAAGAGCCATTTCGGCTCCCGAACCAGAAGATCCTGACCGAGAGGTCATGCATCCCTGAGGAGGGATAGGGATCTGCATCATCAGGACTTGTGAAGCTTTGTGCATACTGTGTGATACTTGCAGAGTTAAGTGCAAGTCATTGTAGCGAGATTGTGGAAGGCTTAGTGTTGGAACACAGGGAAGAAGGATCTTCTATCTTGTGTGGAGTAAGGGTTTTGAGGCTCTGTGCTTGTAACCAATTGACTGAAGACAATAAAGAATAAGAGTTGGTGGGCGTAGCCCCAGGGTGGGGGTGAACCACGTAAATACTGTGTTGTTATGCTTTGTGCTTGTCTTAATGTGTTTATGACTCTCTAGCTAAGTGCTTTGATATAGATAGATAGATCTGCTTATGCTTTGTGCTATGAATGTTAGATCTGACTTCTATGAATGTGCTTACTGCTTGCTTCTGCTAGATGTGATCCATCTGTTTATGCTAAGTGCTTAAATACATTAGATCATTTCGAATGATGCGATGCTCTATTATATATGCGCAGTAGTTATTGGTTGAATATTGATGAACTATTGATGCTAAGTGCTTTGTTAAGTATTATAATCACAGATATGTGTCCTAGCTAAGGTTGCATACACTTAAGTCCTGCAACCACCCCTACCTCTACCTCRGGTGAGACTTCATATGCTTTGYAGGTGTTGCCRAAAGGGCYAGTAGTTAGGGTTTTGTTGGTGCGTTGTTGTAGYGTTGAACCTTGGGTCTGCCACTRTGCCAAMAAATGGTTTTGTTGCCAGKACCTGAAGCTGTGATTGYTGGGAACTGAGAAAGAATAAGCTCTGTGCAAAGATTCATCCATAAGTTGTGAAATCTTTGTGCATAGATATGTCACTCTAGTGCGCAGTATTCTACTTGATTTATAAAGCTCTGTGCTAAAATAAAGAAGCCCRATCTGAAGAAAAGAAGTCGRATCTGAAGGAGAGAAGAAATATCTGAAAGCTTTTGTGSTCTAAGAAAGGTAAAAGTGRGAATTTATGATTAAAAKAAGTAAGATCGGCAAGTTCTGTGCTCTGATAAAGGTAAGAATAGTGACAAGTTTTAGATCTGGAAACTTTGTTCTCTGTAGAAGTAAGATAAGTGGAAAGTTTTGTTTCTAGAGTATGGATCTAGGTATGTTTGATAGGTTTTTTCCTAGCTTGAAAACTAGGGCACTAATAGATGAAAGAAGAATTTATATTAGTAGATCTGATAAGAATAGTGAAAGATATATTATACCTATGCATCGAAAGAATGTTTGGACTAACAAATGGATGCAGGATCCTAGAAAGAAATTTTTGTAGGTTAGCTACCATGATCCTAGTGCGCAGTACCGGAAAGGCTGGGGATCATTTAAAATAAAGAGAGGATTAACCCTCTGTTATATTAGCAGAAGACCAGGACATCTTGCCAAGGAATGCCCTGGGAAAAGACCTAGTTTTCTTTGTTGCAAAGTTATGGACCATGAAGTGTTGGATTGCCCTAGAATGATTGCTAAAGTTGAAAGAATGAATCTGAACTAGGAAAAACCCAAAGTAGATCCAGAAATGGAAAAATCCTAGAAAGAATTAGAGAATGTATTGTTACGGATGAAAGAAACCATGAATGACTACCGACATATCATCTTATCAGAGATATTCAAATAAAAAGAATGCATTGAAGCAAGAATAGGATACTTCGACATTGACTTTGTTCTGGATGAAGAAACATAGGTGAATATCATGACAGAAAGAACTTGGGAAGCCATAGAGAAGCCTGCTATGATCCCTTCATTAGGAGGAATAGGAATATTTAGAGGAAAGCTGATAAACCTATGTGGGAAACTTGTTGGCATACCTATGAACATTAATGGAACTTCGACAAAAGAATATTTTGAGATTATTAAATTTATTGAAGACAACACCATGTTTACCATGTTACTAGGAAAACTTTGGATTGATAGAGATCAAACCCGACAAAAGGAAGAAGAAGAAGTTTTGGAACAGAAGCAGGAGTTAAAAGAATTCATGACTAGAAGGATCACACACTTGATTGCATAAAAGGAGAACAGATCAAAGTTATTTAACACTAGAGGCCCAGATGTCAAAGTTGCAAGAACATTAGAGGACTCACAKAAGACTGAAGTACTTATCCCARACAARGAAGAAGTACTAACCCYGAATCCTCRGAAATAATTTCAATAGYGCRAAGTAATTATGTTAAGAGAAGATAAGAATCAAAATGGAAAAAGGCATACTGAGATGAAGYTCACTGGAAAGAAGGMTAGAAAGTTAAGTAAGAAGAGGGATAAGATTGAAAAGTTACAGAAAGTCCCAGAGGGAATCTCATAGAAGGAAAATTTGCAAAATTGGAGCTTCGTTGGGATATCAAAATGACACATGGCACTTCGCCATGGAGAAGCAATATAGTCGTTGGGGAACGTTATAACCATTAGATCAATGCTCCAAATGGATAGAAAGCCATTTATGGCTAGCCAACTTTCCATCCAACCATTGAGACCATTCCATAATGGATAAAACCGAGTTAATGAAGACCTCATACCCATTGTAAGCGACCCATTGTCGAGTTACCTATTTATCCCACTATGCCACGCACCGAGAACACTTTTTCCAATTGAGAATTTGAGCCCACAGACTACGTTGAGTTTATACCATGATCATTGTTCTTCTGCTCTCTCTTTCTCGTTACCGTGTCTAAGCTACCCCCCCACACCTGAGATTGTTAACCCTGAGCGTGTACGCCGGATGAGTTGAGCGTTGCAGAAAGAGTTGTTGAGGAATTTTTGATCGACCTGATGACTGAAAGAGTCATGTCAATGTCTACAGGTATACAAGCATCATCCACGAGAGGACTGCCAGCTTCTCCATCCACTACTCGAGCAGGACCATCCCGACCATCCGACGAGAAACAAACTAAGCACAGGGATGATCTCGTGAATGCTAAGTTTATTTTGAGCATATTACCTACTTATATACCACCTTTGAGTGGTGTTGTAAACCGCAACAACGTACCTATAGATTTTGAGTATGCCTTGGTCACTGCATACCTCCCAAAGGGTGTACGCGTAGTACGAGCAGACCAAGATAAGATCATAGCTTTGAAGTTTAGTGACTTCAACCTGGGAGATCACAAAGTCTACAACATGTTATCCCTGCATAAGTACCTAACCATAACAAAGGGAAAGAATTAGAAGATCGTCCCTCAATCATGGACCCATAACCTCACGCAGTCCACCCTGCTGAACATTATGAAGATTCTGCACTTCGAACGACACTAGGAGGTGAATGCATGTGTCAAATTGTTATTGTTTTGTTACCATGGAGGTTATCTATGGTTAAACCATCGCATAACAGTGGATACGTTGATAAATAGGATCATCGGGCTTAGCATGCAAGGACCCGACCCACATGGTTTCTATCCTGGAAAATCCATGGACCGCGCTCTCGCACAAAGGATCAAGGACACTTATGGCAATGTTGAGAAAGGAACGTGAGGCTACAAGGTAGCTTCAGAGTGGCGTAGTGTGCCTAACCTGTTAGATGATTGCAGGGAAGTTAGTATGCAAGAACCGACTCACCCAAGTGATTGGTTTTGTAGTCGACCTCACAGGGAAGTGCATAGAGGGCCTACAAATGAATTGGGTGAAGTACCTGGTAAACCAATTAGAACTTGGCTGCAGAGAAGCATAAGATAAAGGTTACACATTCCACTTCAACTGGCTATTGATCCTGATCGCTTTCATTGCCTGGGAGATGCTGGAAGGTGCGACCTTCCCGGACATCGAGCCCTTTGAACCATTGGCTGTGAAGTTTAGCACACTGTGGTATTCAAGCGACATGCATAAATAGTGGCAGTCCAATGTTGTATTTCATGCATACTACAACCAGTTGAAGGTAGCTATATAGTCCAAGCCTCGCATGATGCAAAATACTTTACACAGGTTCTGGCCTTTGATGAAGTTCAGCGCGGACTACCATTTCATTTATATCACAACACGCGTTGACGAGCACAAGAAACAACTTCAGTCCTACTACAAGCTAATGGAGGAGGACTTGGAGGAGATCACCAAGGACTGATCGGCAGACCTTCTCATTCCAGCAGACCCTGCAGAGATATCTGATATAGACAGTCTAAAAACTGCATAGGATACACCCAGACCTAGTAGGATGAAGAAAACTAAAGAGGTTCAGGATTTAGATAGTGCATCTATGAAGACTACTTCCATCTCACCGGAGCAAGGAGGTGATGGTGAAGAGATAGATGGCGCAAAATTTGAACAGAAGAAAGGTGAGGTTACACCGCCTAGAGATGAGGAGGACCCCTCGAAGAAAAGGAAGGTTCCCCCCTGGAGCCTTCCCCTCAAAAGAAATTGAAATCTTCTATGACAAAAATGTAGACTATCCTCACCTCATATGACTTCGATTTCATTATAGTGGCCCTGAATGATGCTTTGTTGGAGATATCAGAGAAACAAGAGGCTAAGCAGAAAGCGATGTACAATAGAATCGAGATTGAGCTCCAAGGAGTGCAGCAAGAACTACAGTGCAGTCGTGCAGTCTCCACTGCACCTCTGTCAACAGGAACACCATAAATGGGAGATGAGCCATCTCAACTCAATCGAATCACTGAGACAATTGAATATTGCCTTCGAAGAGAATAGGAAGAAACAACGCAAGCCGCCCAGGATTTGACACAAGTACAAGGAGTCCTTGTAGAGCAACGTAGTATTGCAGAATGGGATAAGATTGATCTCCAGGCAAAGTTTGATGAAGAAAAAGCCCAACTATAGAAAGCAAAGGAACAGTTGCTCACAGAGCAAATTGAAGTAAAAGAAATGGTCAATAGAGCACTTCACTCTGTGAAAGTCGTAGAAGTAAAGGTCGAAGAGAGAATTCCACAACAAATATTACAACTTGAAGAAGTGATTCAACAGCTAAAACAACGCATAGCAGATTTGGAGCTATGCGCAGTACTCGGGACCCCTCAAGATGTAAGAGATCAAAGGGAAGCAACCGCCAGGAGCACAGTTGAGAGACTGAAGGCTCTTGTCGGGGAGTGCAAGCAGCTGAGTAACCACAGTTCCCAAATGTATGAGAATCTCGTTGAGAACCCAGAATTGCAGGCACTAGAGTCACAACTATAGGATGCAAAGCAGCACGCAGAGATACTACAGGTGCAACTGAAGGCCCTATTAGTTGTAGAAAGAATGAAGCAGTCTCAAGAGAAGAGAACTGTCCAACAATAGATCCATATGATTCAAAGAAAAGTTATGGAAGTAACTCAATGGCTCCAACCTGTGTAAGATAAGGCCTATCAGTTGTTCAAAGAGGTTGAGAGTTGAGGAACAGAGCTAGAATAGGTTGTTAATGTAGTAGAACAACGTCTAGAAGGGCCAGTGAATGGTGTCGTAATCCAAGAGTTCGTTGAGCAAGAGGTCGTAGCGCAACAGCAGGTCGAAGTAGCTCGAGCCAAGATCGAGGCATTCGAGGCAGAACTAGTTAGACCAGAGTGACTCGAGATGAGTCACAGGTGAGTGTTGGGGGCCTGTTGGCCCTTGACCAAGATTTGGGAGATTCTTGGTCAGGATGACCTATTTTGGACTTCGACAGCCTGTCGAAGGAGAAGAGTAATATGAAGCAGACATCACAGGATCTTGACCCCTTTTTGGCTCCTTTTTGGGATTTTGGGATTATGTAACAGGATTGGGATGTTGTCCCATGGGTTTACCCATGTTTAGGCCTATTTTTTATGTATAATTAGATGTATAGGCAATGTAAATAAAAGGAAGAGAAAAAAGGCATCTGTGTGATGTTAGTATGCAAGTAGGCTAATTGACAAGAGTTGGATCTATGTGATCAGGACTTGTGAGGCTTTGTGCATACTCTGTGAGACTTGCAGAGTTAAGTGCAAGTCATTTTAGCAATATTGTGGAATGCTTAGTACTGGAACACAAAGAAGAAGGATCTAGCGAGCTGCGCAAATCTTCTATCCTGTGCAGAGTAAGGGTTTTGAGGCTCTGTGATTGTAACCGATTGACTGAAGACAATATAAAAGAAGAGTTGGTGGAAGTAGCCCCAGGGTGGGGGTGAACCACATAAATACTATGTTGTTATTCTTTGTGCTTGTCTTAATGTGTTTATGACTCTCTAGCTAAGTGTTTTGATATAGATAGATAGATCTAATTATGCTTTGTGCTATGAATGTTAGATCTGACTTCTATGAATGTTCTTAGTGCTTACTTCTACTAGATCTGATCCATCTGTTTGTGCTAAGTGCTTAAATACATTATATCACTGCGAATGATGTGATGCTCTGTTCTATATGCGAAGTATTCATTGGTTGAATATTGATGAACTATTGATGCTAAGTGTTCTGTTAAGTATTATAATCATAGATATGTGTCACAGCTAAGGTTGCAGACACTTGAGTCCTACAACCACCCCTACCTCTATAATAGGTGAGACTTCATCTACTTTGTAGGTGTTGCCGAAAGGGCCGATAGTTAGGGTTTTGTTGGTGTGTTGTTGTAGCGTTGAACCCTGGGTCTGCCCTTGTGCCAACATCATATGTATCAAGGTCGTCTCTAGTTTCTAATCAAATAGTCCTCCAAGTAGTTTCCAAAGACATACTGCTTCACGACTTGTGACACTAACTTTGATATACTCTGTCTCTACTATATTGACTGCTACAAATGTATGTTTTCTACTGAACCAATATATCATAGTTGATCCCAAGCTAAAGAAGCACCCTGAGGTGCTCTTTCTGTCTACTGCACTCCTTGCCCATTCAAAATGTGTATATCCCTGTAGCTTCAATTAACCACTTGAGACATATCTAAGTCTATATCCAATTGTACCATGTAGGAACCTCAACACATGCTTTGTTGCAGCCCAATGTTAGTGTCTCAACTCTACCATAAACTGGTTCAAGTTGTTTACTGTATAGAAAATATCCATCCTAGTGTTAACTAGGTACATCAAGGATCTAATCAACTTCCTATACATAGTGGGATCGACCAAATATGAATATAAAGTAGAGTCACTCAATTTATTCAGATTTGTCTCCATAGGTGTGGCCATGGAATTGCATTCCATCATACCAAGCCTACAAAAAATCTCAATTGTATATTTTCCTTGTCCAAGGAAAATTTTTCCTAGTCTCTGCCACACCTCCAATCCCAAGAAATAATGCATCAAAAAAAGATCCTTCATCTTGAATTCTGAGGCCAACTCCCTCTTGCACCTGAAAATGAGCCTCTCTTCTCCCGTAAGAAACAAATCATCAAAATATAGTACCAAGATCAACGGATCACCATCAACAAACTTGTACTAAAGGTTGGAATCTGCATCACTTTTGGTGAAACCCAAGCTCATCAAGTATCCATTGAACCCGGCGTACCATGCTGTAGGTGCTTGCTTGAGTCCATACAACACCTTCTTTAATTTGTAGACATGGGATTCCTTCCCATGTTTCACAAAGCCTTGATATATCTCTATGTACACTTCTTCCTCAATTAGAGCATTGAGGAACATGATATTTACATCCATATGATGTAATTTCCAACCCATAACTAAATAAATAGAAATAATGGTCCTGATGGAAGTGTACTTGGCGACTGGAGCAAATGTCTCTTCATAATCCACTCCCTCTTTCTGGAAGAATCCTCTTGCCACACACCTTGCTTTGTATTTTTCAATGCTGCCATCTGTTACATGCTTGATATTATAGATCCACTTGGAAGTCACTACTGACTTCCCTTCTATTCTCGACACAACCTCCCACACATCATTCTTCATGATGGACTGATACTCTTCCATCATGGCATCTTTCTAAACTTGTTGATCAACTATGTTCTCATAACTGGAAGGCTTTGATTCAATGATGTGGCTCATTAGTGACATGTAACTTGAGAACCTTTTAGGTCTCTTGCTCTCCCTTAAGGTACCATGGGGAGCTGCATGCCCTTCTACATATTGTAAAGTATCATGAAGCCATGTTGACCTCTTCCCGGTTATGGAAACATATCTGGGTAGATCCACTGGTTCGTTTGGTTCAATTGATTCTTATTTATGGTATGACGAATGATTAGTTGAACTAGTTGGATGTGTACCATCATCCTTTGGAGCCTCTTTCTCCTCACTATCAATATCTATGTGAGATTCTCTAGATTTCATGAAATCCATCTCTTCATTAAAGGTAACATCACGACTAACTTCAATTTGACGTTGTCCTAGAAATTAGATTCAATAGGCTTTTGAGTTTTCTCTATATCCAACAAAGGTGCCCTCCTTTCTAGAGGGTTATAGATTTTTCCTCTTCTCCTTGGGTATATGAATGTATATTGGACAACCAAAGATCCTCAAATGGATGAATTCTTCCTTCATTCATGTGAATGCCTCCTTAAGAGTCTTATCTTCCAATATTCGATGAGGACTTTTGTTATGAATATATATTGTTGTGCTGGATGATTCTTCCCATAAGAACATGGGTATATTTTTATCATGCATTATTTCCTTGACTGCTTCTACGATAGACCCATTGTTTCTTTCTACAACTCCATTTTGTTGGGGGTTGTAAGGAACAAACAACTCTCTCTTGATCCCTTATTTCTTGCAGAAATTGTTGAATACTTGGAATTATATTCTCCTCCATTATCTTTCTTAAAACTTTGATCTTCTTTCTCGTCAAGTTCTATACCTGAGCCTTGAACTCTTGGAACTTGTTAAATACGTCATCCTTAGTATTTTTGAAATAGATCCAAGTCTTCTGGGAGAAACCATTAATGAATGTCACATAGTATGAGAAAACACCAAAAGATGATATTATCATAGGTCCACATATGTCTAAATGCACTAGGTCCAAGATTCATTTGGATCTACTATCATTGCTTAGATAGGGTCCCTTTGTATGCTTACCAAGAGTACATCCTTTGCAAACTCCTTCACTTTATATCTGAATTTTTGGAATTCCCGAGACCATCTTCCTTAATACCGGCAAGGCCTTTTAGTGTAGGTGGGAAAATATTCGATGCCATAGCTCACTTAAGTTTGTGTTATCATGTATCAATGCATGGGCTGAATGTTTTGATAGCTTGTACACTCCTCCTTCTTGAACACCAATCACTTCTGTTGTGTCAATGTTCGAATCCTTAGGCCATACAAGAAATTTTCTATCCACAAATGCAATTCTATAACCATTATATTCTAATGTTGAGATAGAGAGTAGATTATTTCTTAGTCTAGGCACAAACAAGGCATCTTTTATAAGTAGGGAGTTTCTAGATTCTAGTTGGAAAGATTTGGTTTCAAATCCTTTTACTGCATACTTGACATTGTCTCCAAGTTCCACTTGTAATGATGAGTTCTTTTCTGTCAAACTTTTGAGAGAATATTGATAACCTATCATGTGCCTCGAAGCACCACTGTCAATTAACCAGGTATCATTACTATTTGTAATACTACCTATGAGAGATGAGACAAGGGAACATTATTTCTTTGCCTTCATGGTAACCTGCCTGTAAAAATAACAATAACAAGTGTTGTCTATTCTGCAATTGGACACCATCTTTGACTTTGAACAAAAATTCAACCTTTGACCAAAAGTCAACTTTGAATAAAAGGTCAACCTTTGACTTTGACTAAAATTAAACCTTGAAATTTTAGCACACTGAGACCACCAACAAGTGTGCTAGGTCAGGGAGAGTTATTATATGCAATATTTATCCCCAACGCTTCAACAAAAGTGCCCAACAATTTTAAGATAAAATCTAGTTCTGTGACTTTGCAATGCTTGTGCAGTGGAAATATTACAACAAAGCTCTGATACCATGTTGATTTTTCTAATTCTCAGATATTGATAGTTATTTCCTTATGATTTCAAAACAAGATTCACTTTCATACCACTTTTATCATAGAACAACTATACACTAAAAATCTAAACTATAACAATGCAACATAAATAAAAAGATTTAGAAATATTAACCATGCACAGTAGACACAAGAATTATCCCACGAAACCCAATCGTTGGGAGAAAACCAAACAACCTTTCTTAGAAGAATCAATTCAAGAGTTTACAGGTTTACCACCATAATAAATAGATCAATACATAATACAGAGTCACCTCCAAAACCTAACACAACTCTCCAAGAGGTAGCGCACAAGATAAATTACCCAGATCTTCTAGTTGCAACGCCTTCTATTCCTCCCTCAGAATTGCACCTTCTTTTCCTTGAGTGAGAGTTGAGTGTGTGTTCAAATGAGAAGGTGTCACATTTATTTATACTTGTTCAGTCATTTTAGTGGGGATGACTTCTCTTACTAGATTAAATTTTACCTTGTC
>JASDQU010947187.1:36457-47585 GCA_032191745.1 Picea mariana
ACAAGTGAACGTGTGAAGATCTGGTTCTTCTGTGTAATGCAGTGAGCCAGACTCATGGACATCCCTACAGATGTGCCCCTAGTGGATGAGCACTAGTGGGTGTACAAGATACCTTGCTATATTGTTCAAGAGTCAGACCTGCCTGTAACCCTAATTGTAATGTAAAGGGTACAGGTCGGCCCTACCTTAATGTGACTGGTAATTAATGTAAAGAATAAATAATCTGGTTAATATTAATTATATTATAAAGCTAAGTGAGGTTGTCTTTGTTGTGACAATAGACACTTATGTTGACAGGTTTAGGTTAGTATAAGTAAAGGTAAATTCCCCATTGAGGAAACATATATTTCATGTGAGTTTGGAAATTTCAGAAAGTACACTTCCTTGGGAAAAGTTCGCACCTCTCTTGGGTGCTAGTCTTGTAGGGTATGAGCACCCTCTTGTGTGCTAGGGTTTACCTTGGTGGTGAAGGTATTTCTCTTGAATAATATAGCAAAGGATTTGGCTGGTTTTTCTTCCCTTGTTGAGAAGGGTTTCCCAGGATACTTCTTGTGTTCTTGTGCATGGTGTTTCTTCTTGTGATCTTGGTTGCTGCAACATTATTGTTTATGGTTAAGTGAAATACTAAAATGGAATGAACTTCATGCTTAAAATAGATTATGAAAAATAAACATGGTATCATAGCATAGGTCTTGAAAGAACCCCTTGCACAAGCATCCACCAAGTCTTCTCTCACCTTTTGCAGAATCGTACGACCCTTCTAGGGTTTCTAGAAAAATCTGTATGGCCCTTCCTTCTGAGGTTTTTCAGCCATTAATACTTGAACATTGGGGATAATTTTGGCATGGGAGAGTACAACCTCCTCCAATGCACCTCCAAAGACTCTCAGAGTGAAATTTCAAGCATTTTGAAATTTTGGCCCGAGGGTTTCTAAGGTTTCGCTAATTTTTGCAGAAATTTCAGAATTAGGGTTTTTGCAACTCATTGAAGGAGCTCTCCATCTCACCAGTGTTCTCCTATATTTCAAAGGCTTATTGTTGGCAGTCATAAGTCCAACAAAACTTAAAAGTGCTATCCTAGCCTAGCCGTTAGGTTTTCTGGCCTAGTTGACAAAGGATTGTGAAGGATCTAAATTTGTGATGAACAAAACTATGTTGGAAGATAAGATTGATGAAACAAACAACTTCAAGTTTCTGAAAGACAAGACTTATAAGGAAGAATTATTATGGGTGATACAAAAATGTTTCACTATGACCACCTCCTTCATGAAGATGTCAGAGGACAAATATCAACCATGTTCCATTAGAGAAATCATATCAGCACCCTCAGGTATGCACTTGTATATTTATTATTTGTATCATTGTCATGAGGGTAACTGCAAGACGAAGGAACCTTTTGTTGAAGTCTTGGATCCAGAGGGATCTCTGTGCATTCAGAGGAACAACGCACTAGAAGTGAAGACTCTGGGATTGATTCTTGTAATTTCCATTCCTCTAACCTATATTTCTAAATTTTTCTACATTACAAGTAGGTGTTGTAGCTGTGACAACAATCCTTAAATTGTTTTGATTCTAGAGATGTACCCATTATTCTCCTTTAGGAGATATTCTTGTTTTGGTTCCTCTTTCTTTCTTGTTCCATATAGGTTAAGAACAAAGGAACATGCTCATCCTTTAGAGGCAGTCACTTGACTCAGAGGGAGTCAAAACTATTTGAGAAAGAGGAAGCATAGAACCATCATTAAGACAACCAACACAATAATGCATGATCAGAATATTTCTATGATTCCATGGGAAGAAGCATGCATGACACTATATATGTTCATAACAAGAGTCTTCATCGGACTTTGAAAAACATAACTCTCAAAGAAACCTTCACCGGAGTGAATCTTGATATTGAACACTTCAGGAAGAAAGGATACATTTATGGGATAAAACAATGAATCTTCGAAGACATTCCAGATATACATTCTTGGTTAGAGAAAGATTGAGACAAGAAGAGATGTTTTCCTCGAAGAAGAGATAGCCTTTCAAATATCCAAAGAATCTCAGATGGAGATTGATAGTGAGACAATACCGTCTCCCCCTTCAGCATTTCAGAGGGAGACATACATTATTCCAGCTGATCCAGTTGCTCTAGTTGATATGTTCAGAGATATTGTAGTAGGGAATAAAATACCTACCTAGAATCACTCTGCAAGAGGAAGAGAAACATACAAGCCTCTCAAGGCACATCCCGAGAAAGAAAAATAAATTTTTGAGATATCTTTGAGTCATGAGCCACCTCATTGATGATGAGCCTCCTTGTCTTAGAGAGGCAACAAGAGAATAGGTATGGCAAGATGCCATAACAAAAGAATACCAATATATCTTAAAGAATGATGCATAAGGGAAGTCTGTGGTAACTTCCAAGTGAATCTATAAGATCAAACATGCAGTTGGTAGAAATGTCTAGAAATACAAAACGAGATCTATAGCCAGAAGTTTCTCACAAAAACAGGGAGTTGTCTATGATGAGACACTTGATTCAGTAAACCCGACATACCTCCATCCGTACTACTATCCATGAGTTGGAAACTATATCAGATAGATAAATTCTTGATGAGTTTGGACTTCAGCAAGAGTGTTGTTGATTCAAACCTATATCATTACAGTGTTGATGATGAGATCCTGATTTTGATGACTTATTCATAAATCCTTTTTGTTGGATACAAGTAATCCTTGACTTCTAAATTAGAGATGAAGAATCTAAGAATGATGCACTACTTATTGAGACAAGAAGTATGACATAAGACCAATGAGATTTTCCTGAGTTAAGGAAAATATACAGTGAAAATATTAAAGAAGTATGACAGAAAGCAAAATCCACTGTGATGAATTGATGATGATTTAGATGAGACTGATCCACAACTGATTGGATCATTGATGTATCTGGTTAACACCAAACTTGATTCATGCCATGTAATGAATGTGCTTATTCATTTCATGAGTCAACCGAGACAGACTCACTATACAACAACAAAACATGTATTAAGATATATCCGAGGCGCAGTTGGATATAGATTGAGATATGCCTCCAGTGTGAACTTGAGTTTGCAGAATATGTCGATTCAGATTGAGCAGAAAGTACAGTGGCCCGAAAGAGCACATCCAGTTGATGTTCTACCATGGAGTTTTCCATGGTTTCCTGATGCAGCAAGAAACAAAACTCTGTGGCCTTGAATACTATAGAGACAGAGTACATAGCAGTAAGTATGCGAAGCAATGTGGCTTCACAAGCTTCTGACATATTTACTTGACCATGAGATGGATCCTATGATGATAACCAAGAGTTGTGTATAAAGCTCCTGAGAACCCAATGTTTCCTGATGAATCAAAATATGATGAGATGAAATATCCTTATATTAGAGATATGATGCAGAGGAAGATCGTACACATGTAGTACCTTCCTACACATGAGCAGATTGCATACATATTCACCAAACTAAATTGGTGAAGAATGCCTCCCTAGTTGAGAGGGAGTATTGATGAATCCAACCAAGAAAAAATTCAAACTACATCCGTGTGAGACTTGGCATGATAAAGAATGCCTCCCTAGTTGAGAGGGAGTGTTGATGATTGCAGCTATGTGAGACATTCTCCAGTTTACAAATCTGTGAGATGTGGATCATTGTAGCCATGTGAGTCTTTCTACAGCTTAAAAACCTGAGAGAAAACCCCTAAGAAGGGTACGTGGTTACTACTTGAGACATAGTTGGAACGTAGAGATGACCTCCTCCATTCAGAGAGTTGAGAAGAACTCCATATGATTATCCAGTGGGAAAGGCAATGTGTTGAGTTAGACATTCCTATGGATAAGAAGAAGGTGAATGTGTGAAATCCCAAAGTGTTGGGTGCATCATCATGTGAACAGAAATGAGTATGATGTATTAGCCTCCTCTATGCAACAGAGTTGACAACAAACTCCAAATGATTCTCCTATGTGAGGTAGTGGGAAAGAATATTTGTAGAGTGGACGTGCTTGTGGACGAGCTCAGGTGAGCGTGTGAAGATCTGGTTCTTCTATGTAATGCAGTGAGCCAGAGACATGGGCATCCCTATGGATGTGCCCCTGGTGGATGAGAACTATTGGGTGTACAATATCCCTTGCTATATTGTTCAAGAGTCAAGCATGTCTATAACCCTAATTGTAATGTAAAGGGTACAGGTTGGCCCTTCCTTAATGTGACTAGTAATTAATGTAAAAGATAATTAATATGGTTAATATTAATTATATTATAAATACAAGTGAGGTCGGCCCTATTGTGCCAATAGAAACTTCTGTTGACAGGTTTAGGTTAGTATAAGTAAAGGTAAATTCCCCATTGAGGAAACATATCTTTCATGTGAGTTTGGAAATTTCAGCAAGTACACTTCCTTGGGAAAAGTGTGCACCTCTCTTGGGTGCTGGTATTCTGGGGTTTGAGCACCCTCTTGTGTGCTAGGGTTTATCTTGGTGGTGAAGGTATTTCTCTTGAAGAATATATCAAAGGATTTGGTTAGGTTTTCTTCCCTTGTTGAGAAGGGTTTCCTAGGATACTTCTTTTGTTCTTGTGCATGGTGTTTCTTCTTGTGATCTTGGTTGCTGCAAGATTATTGTTCATGGTTAACTGAAATGATAAAATGGAATGAACTTCATGCTTAACCTATATTATGAAAAATCAATAGCTATGCCACTTGGACCTTCACAAGGTCTTGAAATCCCATAGGATGGATGCCATACCCCACATTTGGGAGACCGTTGGTGATGAGCGTTACACCTTCTGAGGATGTTTGGCCTCATGAGGGAGGCTTAGGATGGTGAACCTCACATGAATTCACCTTTATATACTTGGAAATGGCCTTTGGAGGCCTAAGACGTCACCCTTTAACATTGACATCATCTTGGAGGCTAGGGTTTGATGGATGATGTGGTTCCAGAGGTGGTTTGATAGGAAGGAACACATGGCGTGACACTTTTTCACATGAGAGCATGACACGTGGCCTTTGGAGGCCCAATGATCTCCTCTTTGAGGCTTGACATCTCACTTTTCATCCCTATGTCACCCCTTTAGGACATGACATCACCCTTCTAGGGTTTTATTTCATGTATATTTCATTTTTTTCATATTGTAAAGGATAATGAAGGGGTCAACCCTCTTCTAATTTGTTGTTGACAATTTTATGTGGACACATTGGTTAAGAAGGCCTCATATAAATAGAGGACCTTCTAATTTCATTTTATGATCATAACTTCTCACTATTTGTGAGAAAAAGTCTGAAATTTTCACCCTCTTTGGGATATCTAGATCTTCTACTTAATGCACCATGCTTGGAGGATCATTTTTTGGATGCTTTTGCTGATTTTGAAGAGGAATTTCTGCAATTAGGGTTTTGTCTCTTGATTTCTTGTCTAAAGTAAGTGAAATTTTTGCAATTTCTCTATGTTGTTATGTTACATGGTGAATATTTCTTCTTTATGCTAGACGTCTTGCTTGGTAAAACCATAAGAGAGAAGAATAAGTTCTCCTTCCTCCCACAAGGTTATTCTTGTTCAAATTTGGTGCAATCTTCTTGCTAGGGCTAGCATCCTAAAGCCCTAAAGTGCTAGTACTTTAGGATTTTATCCCTAGACACTTGATTTATTGACCTAGTTGAAGTATTAAGAAGGGATAAAAGGTTTCTAGAGCCCCAAAGTGCTTGCACTCTAGAAATCCTTCTCCTTAAGGTTTAAACCCTAAGGCCCTAATGTGATAGCACTTTAGAGTTTAAGGCTTACCTCTTAGTCTTTGCTAGATTAATCTTCAAGCATTGTTGTATTGTTTTTGTAAAGACTCCATATCCATCAAAGGCATTGATGTTACAACTTTCTTGTGGTGAAATTGATCAAAAAGCACTCTCTTTAATTCTCTCAAGGTTTCTACTAATTTTGATAACAATAACACTCACTAACTTGCAAGTAAACTTGATGTTGTTGCAAAAGTTTGTTGCAACCATCTGAATACCATCTTATTTGCTGCATATGCTCTTGAAAAGCTGGCCTAACATGTTCATGAATTGCATATAACAATTGGATATTACTCTAGTGGATGTGTGCTACATTTACTTTGTCAATTGTTGCATTTCTGATCGATAATAATTGTTGTTATAATTTACTTACTATTGTTGTACTATTGTTCATTGCTGCAAATTTATAACAGCCATAGCAATTTCATTGTCTAGTGTCTTTAAGGAGTATTTATTGCATATTTGGATTGGAAATAATCATATATTTGCTATAAAGTGTTCTTGTTCTAGGAAGGTACTCAAACAATTTCATACTCCTTCTATTTCCTTGACATATACTTTTCTTTAGGTGATCAAGAGATGTGACAATAGGCTTGGCTACAATACTTTCTACTTTGATCCCTTGAGGTCACCGAGGAATCCTCCCATGTGGTGGACCTCCTCCATCACTAAAATGAGGGAATTTCTTACTAAGGTGACTATGGTAGGATTTCCCATAGTCAAGCAAGTTTTGGGTCACTTGTGGTGGGATTTTCTCAAGTAGAAATCATGTAATAACAAATCCTAGTAATAGAGATGATTGGAGTGATAATCAATTTGAAGGAAAAGAGACATGTGAAAGGTTAAACGGGAAAGGCCATTATGACAAACCTTATGAGACTTGTAAAGAACCAATATATTCCCATCTTGATCCTCATCCTTCTCAAGACTTAGCCATCCTTCCCTTTGCACAAGAAGATAGTACTGATGATGTTGATGACATAGTATTTCCAAACTGAGAAGATTATAGAGAACAACTTATGAAGTATGAAGATAAATCTAGGTTATTTTACAATTTTAAGTCAAGGTAATAAAGGAACCTTACATTTGTGTGAAGATGATTGAAAGAGTATTTCCTTGATTAAGTCCCATCCTCCTGCTTTAGATCAAGGAAAGAACACTCAAGATGATAAATGAATAGTTGAACAAAATGTTTTCAAGAAATAAGTTTAGTACTTATGTGGGATAGGAGAAAGGGAAAGCCAAATATGCATAAGGAGTTTGATATTTTATGGCATGGCCCTTACATTATTGAGAATAAGTCTAGAGTTGGTTCCTTTTACTTGTCCACCCCTAAGGGAAGGAGACTAGCATTACCCATCAATGGATCCCTTCTCAAACCCTATTATGTAGAAGGAACTTGACTTCTTAGGTTTATAGTAGAATAGGGTAGTATTAGGTCATGTTGTGTGATTTCATCTTGATTATATTTTTCTTTTTATTGATGTTACCTTTGATTTATTGATGCATTCATGTTATCTTAGCTTATACATGTTATACAAAAATTATATATTGATGAAAATGAAAAAATTACTTTATTTTTACCTTTCATATACTAGGGTGGATCATATCCCCATGCCTTTTTGTAATGATGGTTTTATGTTAGAATGTAGTAGGATTTTTTATAGAGTGATGCAATTTGCAAGTTTTGGAGCACCAAAGACATTGAGGTTCTCATGCACTCTACGGTGAGCACATACCCATGTTGCAACCATATGTTACCCCCCTCTCACCTGGGGGTAACTAGAGGAGATCATTATCCATGATCCACATTGTTGACAATGATCCCTGAGATGATGATCAACATTCTCCATAGACAAAAACCACTTAGATGCCTCCCTCCTCATCATTGCTCAACTCACTCACTTGATTAGTAGGTTCATCTAAAGATGGTGATGCAACAAATATGAGGTACATTGGTTATTGTTTCATACAAAGTGTTACATTTAATGCATTAGGCATTTAGGTGATGATCATGGGTTGAAGTCAAAAAATGGATCATGATGCTTGGCAGTTAATATTTTTTCATTGTTTCACCTTGGTGGCCATCATATGTTTCCTAGTCAAGTGTTGTCACTCTTAGGGAAATTGGGTGCTACTTGGAGGCCTTGATAAGGGTAATCTTCCATTCCCTTCCATAATTGACACTTTTCATTGTATTCCTTTCATTATTATATCTTTTGGAAATGAATGGTACATGTGTCCCAAAAAGATTCACATCTTCATCCTCCTATGAGAAAAATGAGTTGGAATGCCCGAGGTTGATGCAACTAGTAAGAATGGAAAATGGAATGGGATGACAAATAATAAATCAAATTCCAAAGATCAACTTGAGCTCTACCCCCTCGCAATGAGGCCATCACCCCAAGTCCTAATGCACTAAATGCATATCAAATTAAAATAAATTAATTAAATCCCAATAAAAATAAATCATAAACCTAAAAAGGGTCTTGCAATGCAGTAAATGAATATCAAAAGGAAAGAATAGGGGTTTGGAACAAAACAATTCCGAGGAAAGGGTAAATCAATGCACCAAGCGCTCTCTCTACAAAGATGCTCATGGAGATGAACCTCACACATGGCCTTGCATGTCAATGACACCATGACCGTGAAGTAAACCCCATGTCATGTAATTCACTTTGTTGATGCTTAAAATCTCAACGATGAATACTGATCGCAAATTATTGCTAAGATCTATTATTTATTTATAACAATAATAGTAAAATAGTAGATGGGACCCCCTTGTAGACTAGTGGCGCTATGATGGATTTGTTATGCCTATATTTTTTTTCGATGTTATAATGATGCTGAAACAATATTCTATAGTTGATAATGCAAGTCATGGTTTTATGGAAACATAATATGGTTGGTCGGATGTTTTATTTCTAGATGGTTTTTATGGTCAATTGCAACTCGTGGCAATACTATGGATTAAAGGATCATTTTTTACAGGTGTTGTGTTTATGCATTAAACATTGATTAATTATTTTATATATGATCTTATGAAAAAGGATAATGTGATGATGTGGGAGCTTAAACAAAAGGAAAAGAGATTATATACAAACCTTAAGGTATATATGATTGATAAAAATGAAGGGTGATGGACCTAGCGGCTAGACTTATGCGCTTGATTAAAATATTATTTGTGAGGCATGTATGGTAACTTTATAGAATATGGTTGTTGTTAATGTTTTGATACGACTTAGGGTGGCGCACTACGAAATGGATATAACATTGGATATAGCAATGAATGTTGTTTGAATTAATGGTTGATGTTATGGTGTATGGGATGGCTTGTACGTTGAATTGAATAGGGTTGGGGGAGGAAGCAACGTGCATTTACTGCATGTCACTCAAACAAACCTCGACCCCATCACCCTAGCCATAGTTGCATTTGGTTTTTCGGTTTTGGTGGTTGTGGAGGCTTTGCGATTTCTAGTTTTGAAAGGAAAATACAGTCCAACTCTTCCCTCAAGCGATTTTTCCAGGTATGGTTCATTTACTTTCCATCCATGTGTTGAGATTTGGGTACCTTGGAAAGTGGTGCCCATGTGTTTATGAGTCTGTAAACACAAAGTGGGAGACTATTACCCTTTTACTTTACTTTATGATTCTATTTTCACTTTGACTTAGGAGATTTAAGTCAAAAGTGAAATATGTCACTTAATTCATAAAGTGGCAATTAATTCACAAAGTGGGTGAATTAATAGACATAAAGAAACTAAGGAAAGTGGGTTTCCTTAGTGATATTTTTGGATTATATCTCACCCATTGACTAGACCAGTGGTAATGAATTCTGAAAAACAACAACAATAGTGAGTTCCGGGTGATGAGGACCTTGCTCTTTGGAGAAAGGGCAAGAAGAAGACCGACCGGGGAGGTCGGCAGGGTCCCAAGTTTGGGGCCCCACCATAGGGAGGAGAGAGTAGCAACAGTGGGAAGAAGAGAGACATGAGCACAATGATATGTTTTTCTTGTGGAGAGATGGGTCACTATGCAGGACAATGTCCCAAGAAGAAGAAGAAGAAGAAGCAACGGGATGGGTCAATAACAACAGCAGAGGAGATAGTGTTCAATGAGAAGTTTGCAAGAGAGTGTGCTTTCGTGACTACTTTGTTTTTTGTTACACCATCCAAAATTAGATGGGGAGATAGAGTTGAGGAGGACCTACTGACTCACAACAATGATTTAGAGGAGATCAGACTCAGTGTCCTTGGACATCATCAGAGTGGGTGACTAGTCCACCTAGGATAACTTCAGTTTCAGATTCGCTGAGAAGACATAGAGTTGGTACTACAACTTCAGAGCATCAGAGATTGATGAGGAGGAGTGGCAGGGCACCACGGAGGCTTGAGCCTCACTTGGTTATAGAGACGAACAAATCAGGTTCTGGATCCACTTTAGGTGGAATTTACTTGGCAAGAGGCCAAGTTGATGAATCTTTGTGAGATACCAAGAGGAGGAGCCTCTTGGTGAGATTCCAAGAGAGTGACTCTTGGTGAGATGCCAAGAGTAGTGACGATTGGAAAGATGCTAGGAGGTGGAAATACTTGGTGGGAAACCAAAGTGGATATCTTTGGTGTGATGCCGAGATAGAGGTGATCTTGGATAGGTGAAGAGACACTTCCATCTATAGATCATGCAGATTGAGCATATCTGTGAAAAAGAGTACTTTCAGTTATCACAGTACAACCATACTCACCGAGTATATGCCAGGAGGCAACCATGTCCACTATAGGGATGATATTGGTGGTGACAGACACTTTCCTCGGTAAGAGGGAGTCTTGAGATTTGGGTACCTTAGAAAGTGGTTCCCATGTGTTTACGAGTCTCTAAACAAAAAGGGGGAGACTATTACCCTTGTACATCAGTTTATGACTTAAGTGACATATTTCACTTTTGACTTAAATATCCTATGTCAAAGTGAAAATAGAATCATAAAGTAAAGTACAAAGGTAATAGTCTCCCCCTTTGTGTTTAGAGACTCATAAACACATGTGGAACACTTTCCAAGGTACCCAAATCTCAACACTCCCTCTTACCGAGGAAAGTGTCTGTCACCACCAATATCATCCCTATAGTGGACATGGTTGCCTCCTAGCATATACTCGGTGATTATGGTTGTACCCTGAAAATTGAAAGTAGTCTCTGTCACAAATCTACTCAATCTGAGTGATCTAAAGATGGAAGTGTCTCTCAACCTATCCAAGATCACCTAGATCTCAACATCACACCAAATATCTCCACCTTGGTCTCCCACCAAGGATTTACACCTCCTTGCATCT
>JASDQU010947187.1:62854-73997 GCA_032191745.1 Picea mariana
TATTACACTAATTTAACTCAAATTATCTTTACTTCAAATTTTAACTAATATGACCTTTATTTGTATATAAATTATCGATACTAAATTGTTCAATTTACTTTAAATTATTTTTAACACTTTATATTATATATATATAAATAATTGAGCGTATACCCCAGGGTTCGGGCACGCATGGGTTCCACGTGCTCGTTTGGCTTTCATAAGCTCCCTCGTATCTAGCCCCCAATTTCTACATCTGTCAGCCTTTCAACTCTCTACGCATCCTTCTTCTGTCCCACTTTCTCATCCACTGGGACTTTCCTCGCATCAGTCTTTGTCCACCACAGATCTGCCTCTGTTCTGCTCAGAGGTTTCCAGAATCTACCTTTCCATGGCTCACATCCTCACCGTCGTTCGGAGCACTTCACTAGCGCTGGTTAATGTTGTATATGCTCCAATTCGTTTTGCAGAAACAAAGTATATTGAGGTGGCCACTGACAAGATCCAAGACCTGGAGTCCAGTCTCTTTGAAATATTGGGAATCAACCCCCTATCTGTAAACATTACGGAGCTCTCCCTCAACTATGGTAAGAGGTACGATTCAGTCCGCCAGTTGTGCACAGTTTCAGTACCTTCATGAAGAACGCGGGGTTATTCGAATTAAGAAATTGTACAAGCCGTCCTTACGCTGTGGTAATGAATGGTGATTTCCTCTTTTGAAACAAAAATATTTGCTTGTAATTCCAGCTCTGTATAGATTTTGGGTATTTTACTTTCAATTTATTTCGTTTATCTTTATAAATTTATTCGTCCGTGCATATGCATGTAGTTAGCTGCGCATACATTGCCTTCCATATTGCTCTCAGCCCTTTGCTCCTAACTGTGAAATTCCCCACTTAAATTTTGGGTTTCGGGGTTTCCTTATGCCCGATGCCGAGAGTCTCCTGCCCTCACGAATTCCCGATCTCCGATACGCCGATGCGCTACCTTCTAGCTTTAGCCCTCCCTTGGCTATGATTTGGTCCATGTGACCCTATCCTATGTGACCGTAGTCCTATTCCCTGTCGGGATTCAGTGTTTCGTGACTTTCGCTGTCACGAACCTCTGTCCTCACAAACTCCCGATTACCGATATGCCGATGCACTACTTGTGCCTTAGCCCTTCGGGCTAAGCTCTTGGTCCATATGACCATTATACCACAAGGCCACAGCCTTGTCCCTTATCTGGGTTTCGGATATCGCAATATCGAATTGCATGAACCCCATGTATATGGAATTCTCGATTTTTCGATACCCGATGTGCCTCTTCCTTGTGCACTCACCCCTTTTCAGCTATGCCGACTCCTCTGGGGTCCACCTTTGTCACGATCGGGAAATCGCGTTTCGCGATTCTATAATGCACAAAACTCTCTCTCCTGGGATCTCCGATATACTGATTCCCAATGAAGCCCTCCTGTGGAGCTTTCGCCGATGGAACTTGATGATTTCCACGCGTCCCTTCAATGGATGACCCTGATTACGTCGGTATTTCAGGAATTTCAATGTCCTGTTTCCTTCAGCCTCAAGAATGCCGATTTCCTGATTCTCCGACTCTTCCTGGATCCTTGACACCTATTTTCCACTATCTCCTGCTCTGGTCCACACGACTCCTCCGTTGGGATATTGCGAATCGCGACTTCGAGCTACAAGAGTTTCTTGCCTCCGGAAACTCCGATATGCCAAACCCCGACTCTCTGGGATCCTCTAACACATGTCCTTGGAATGAACGGCTCAGATCTCGTCGGGGTTCCTTTCTTTTATCGGGAATTTTCCCATCGGGAAATCGGCACTGGCGCTGTCGTGATCCTCTATCCTCACGGATCCCTGACTCCTGATCCCCAATAATACTTAGCGTTGACCCCCGCGAGAGTTGACCCTTTTGACAGCTTTCCTCCCTCGATGTATCGGAGTTCGCAAGTTCGCGAATCCAAAACCTATGAGTTCCGGAACTTGTGTTTTCCCGAATCCCGATCTGCGATCGTTCGGAGTGACGCGACACCTGTCCAGCACTCTAACCCTGGTGTTCCCCACTCTGTCCTTGTACCCGTCGGGAAATCGCGTTTCAGGATATCGTGATTCCCATTGTCATGTGCACGGGACTTTCAATTCCCCGATCTCTGACTCCGCGGGATCTTTTGACACGTGTCCCTGCTGTTTGGACAGCTTCGATCCTATCGAGAAATCACGGATCACGATTCCTTGACGCAACGATTCTTCAGTCCTGAAATCTACGATGGGTAAAATCCCGATACCTTCCAGAATGCTGACACGTGTCCTGCCGAGATCAATGGCTAGAATCCATCCTCGGGATTTCGAGAACGACAAGGTCTCGATTCTCTGGCTTAACAAACCTCGATGACTCTGATATCCTGGTGGCTCCTCCTCTACACACTAGGACTTAAACCTTACGCGACTTCTCGAGATCTAACGGCTGACGGGATTTCACCAGATATCTGATGGCTCAGATCCGTTCTCACGCATAATAGACAGCTCTCCTTCGAGATAATCGATTTGTTGCATAAAACATTACGTAGTGTAAAAATTGCTTTCTTGGCAAGGTTAAAATTTATTTTGGCCTATTGTTCTTGAGGTTACATTTTTTAAAATCACCGGCAAGTAGTTTATGCCATTCCCGTGCAATACAAGTCTTCAAAATTTCCTTTTTCCTGCTGCGCATTGGCAGATCCTCATTTAGGTAAGTTCAAGGTTAAGTAGGCCTTTTCAAGGTCTTGCAAATGTCCTTTTGCATTTTATTTAGTGTATTTCGTGTAGTTATTAATTCTTACCAACTTCAAGCCTTAAACAGAAGTTTCCCTCAACATTTTCATCGATTTCAGGTGTCTGCTCTACCCGAAACCTCATTGACAAGTATTGCTCAAATAAGATTAAGTTATCATCTCCGTTTTTTGTGCTTAATAGCTTTATTCAGGCTTCTTTAAGGGTGGCCATTTTGTGGGAAGTGATCCCTCAAACTATCTGGGTTTACTGCCACTTATTTTAAAGGGCGTTCCTTTAAATATTCAAACTAAGACTGTATTATCCATTCATGATCCAGTTAAAGGGTATTACCTAAAGCTGCTGCTTGTGATATATGAGATTATTTGCTTGGGTAATGTAGGGGTACTACCTGTATATTTTCGGATACTGTATCAGTCATATTGGGTCAAACTAAACGTGTTTTGTTTGTAGTTTAAGCATGGCTGGAGTTAACACTTGGGGTATTGGCCCTCAGGCCCAGATTTCGAACTAAGACGCTCTGATACCATATGTAACAACCAAATATTTCTAAACATCATTAAGTTTCCTAAGCAATTTATTTTAAAGACTGAAACAATATCTTCATAGCATAATATTGATTTTTATAACAGCAACTTCAGTAACTTAGATTTATCAATAAATACTCAATTCATGGCAGAATGAAATAAATACATAACTTAACAAGTACCTGGTCCTGATGCTAATTTATGTTGCCTCCTTGCCTTGTTGCTGCCTTCCTGCTACCTGATACACAGATCAATCCTACCACCAACAAGAAAATAACTGCCCAAAACTACTGTCCTCCTTGCCAACTAGGAAAACTACCTAGCTCCAGGATATCTACGGATATCCTGGCCCTCCGTGCCCAAAACCTCCAGCAACTCGGTGCCTCAACTGATCAAAAGCCACAGTCAGAAGCTCTGTGCTCACAGAAAATCTCACAGTCCTCCTGAATTCATCCTCCATCCCATGTCGAATCCCCCTCACGTAAACCTTCCTTCCTCCGCTTATCCCTCCTTCACCGACTCCTCATTACTTCTTTACCTGCCCCCCGCCCTCCGTCCTTCATTTTCCTTAATGTTTTTATCTTCTCGGGATTCATCCTTCTCCTTCTCTGCATACGCAACCATTTTATAACATTTCTCATTGATTTCTTAAGATTTATTTCTCAGGTCATTAAATGTGATTTGTAGTTAATGTATTACTTAGTTAACCACAATTATTTTCTTTAATTAATTTTACTTTGTAATCTTTAAGCATTCACCCAATTAGGGTCGTTACACTGTGGGAGGTTAGGTATGTTTCATAGCATAATTATAATGGTGTTTCCCGTCTCGGGTAGATGGGTACATTACACAATATTATGTATTATTTATTGTGTTTATTCTAACATACCAATGCTTACATCTCTCAAAATATCTTTGGCCCAAGTCCAATGTGTTATGCTCATTTTTGAATCTCTCATAAAATTATGTTTGTGTCATATCAAGAAAGTGTTTAATGTGAGGTTCATGGTACCTACAAACCCTACTCAATTTTAGTGCATCCTTATGGTTGCAATAAAGTCTAATGTTCTCATGCCAAAAATTATGCACTAATATCTTAACTACTTCAATTAACTTCATGTTTAAATGAAGTAGTCTACTAGTGAAATCCCACATGTCCCTTTGGCATGTTGTGTCAAGGTTGTCTCTTCTAATACAATACTTTCAAAATGTTTTGACAATTAATTTAACAAGATGAGGTGTATCTTAGATAAAATTATATTTTCTTGTAATCTTTTCAATTGATTGTGACAATATATGACATGCTGCATTATGGCCTTTCCAATAAGTTTTCTTACCAATTGTATGAAAATCATCCATGGATTTGAACAATATAATTTCTTGTTTCTAAAATTTTAATTGTTTTAATGTCTAAAATTTTCTTAACAATCAATCAACCTCTAGACTCTAACAAAGATAAAAATAATTGAAATCTAATTGTATTAGTTTTAATCAAAATATTCTTTGTTAATTATGTATGATTGGCATAAATAGTTCATTTAGATACCTTACCTTCAAGGAATACTAGGCCACTTTCATCCACCAAGATTCTTTTAGGAGTTCTTTGGCACACACTACTCAATTAGGTAAGGATGATGGACTCGTATTATTGAACTCTTCACCATTCCATTGTTTCATTTCCCCAGGAGTTTGTATCCCTCCATCTCTCGTGGTTCAAAATTGGGAGTATAGTGGACATGCTCATTACTAGTTTGAGGAATGTTTAATTGTTCAAAAATAGGTTGCACCATGGGAACCTCTTCACAAGAAGGTTGTGCACCAATATCATTTCTAATTTCATCATCGATATAATTATCTCCAACCAAAGTGATATTGTTTCCTTGACAAAAAAATATTGTATTAATGAAACGATCATTAGAGGCTAACTTGTTGTTGGAGTTGGAATGGCCTCTACTGAAAACCTACCTTTCAATTGTGGTTATGGAGTAAAAATAATCATGGTATTTGTTGTGTTATAAATTAGAATTTCCTCTACTAAAAGCTTATGTTTTTCCATACCTAGCCTTTCCTTTTTTCTTCCTTCAATAGTTTTCTCACCAAGTTTCTCTCTCCTTGAAAACTTTATTGATTGATTAAATATGTTCCCCATCTTCATAAGGATTAGAAAAAAAAAATTAGAAAAAAATGGCCTTAAAATTACACCAAAATAACAAAAATTTTCTGTATTGATGGTTTTCCCGACAAATGTTTTATAACACACAAATAATCTCATCTTTTTTTTTGGATAGGTTGAGGTTGTGCTTTGTGCCATTTCATTTTTATATATAATGATCATGCATGCATTATTAAACATATGTGCACCAATAATGCATGCACATTCCTCTTACAATGGCTAGACCCTATACATTATTATAAATTTCACCTCAATACTTGAAACATTTGAAACTCATAGTGACCCTCATGTGTTTGAAATGCATTCTTATGAATTTCAACCTCTTTCATTCATATATAGTGGTAGCTAGAACGAATATCGAGTTTAGTAAAGAACTAGGCACCACTCAATTCATCCAAGAGATCATCAATGACAGAAATAAAAAAATTATCTTTGATGGTGAGTTTGTTGAGGGCACGTAAGTCAAGACACATGAACCAATAGCCTTATTTCTTAAGGACCATGATCACAAGAGAATAATAGGGGCTCATACTAGGACGGATAACGCCCGTGGTGAGAAATTCTTGAACAATTTTCTCAATTTCATTTTTCTGGGAAAAGGGATGATGATAGGGACGAACATTGGGAGGAAGGCTACCAAGGACAAGGTGAATGGAATGATCATGAAAACCTCGGGAAGGAGGAAGTCCCTGGGGAGTGGAAAAAACAAATTGTTGTTTAGAGAGGATGGATTGGAGGTCTTGCGGCACAAAGGGTGTCTCAATGGCATGAATGGAATGGAGTTGTGCAATAATGACATAATGACCTTTCTAAAGGATATTTTTCATGTGATGGGAACTAATGATATCATGGGAACCCATTGTAATGCCTTGGAACTTATATTGTTGGCCCTCCTGGTGGAAATGTATGGTTAATTCCTTAAAATCCATGAGAATGGGACCTAGATTCCTTATCCATTTGACACCCAACACAATGTCACAAACACCCATGTCGATAGAAAACATATGAGATTTCATGTGGTACTGACCAATTTGGAGACACACATTTTCACAATTCCCCCACATTTCATGGACCTGTCATTGGAAATCATGATTTGAAAATCATTGACTGCATGGATATAACAATTAGTTTCTTGGGCAATGTAGCGATGAATAAAATTATGGGTGCTTCCAATGTCAACAAGGATGATGATCTTTTGATTCTTAATGTAACCAATTAGCTTAAGGGTTTGGGGAGCATAGAATCCAGTGAGAGAATTTAGGGAAATGGCCGATTCAACTTTGGGAGGGTTGGAAGGTGGGATCATGTCAGTGGGTTCAAGTGACTTGACCATAGGGGGGGCCTCGAAATCATCTTCAGAAACATCCTCGGAGATGGCCATAAAAATATTTTGTTCCTTACACTTCTGCCCAGGAAAATATTTGTCATAATAATTATAACAAAGGCCCTTGAGTTGGCATTCAACCATTTCTGCCCTGGTCAATTTATAGATCTTTAGTGGAGTGGGAGGAGGAGTGGGAGTGACTAGTTTAGGGAAAGGAATAAAGGAGGGTTTTCTGGTTTGAGAAGAGACAACTTGTTGTGCTTCCTTATTTCTTTTAGTAGCTTGCACCCAACTCTGAGGCTGAGCCATGAGGACATGGGAACAAATATCATCCTTGAGGCCACTGATAAAACATTCTCGAAAAAAAACATCATACATGCCCTCTGTGCAGCAATCCAATCGCTCAAAATAAACTATAAAGTCTTCCACTATGGCAGATTGTTTCAACTTTGTCAAACTACCTAAATGGTGGGTGTGAGCATCAAAGCGTTCATAAATCTCTGCCACAAATTGTGTCCAAACCACATACCCTTGGCAGACATTTTTTCTCCATTGCCACCATTGCCAACGTTCTTGATCTAGATGGAGAACACCATACCAGAGTTTGTCCAACTCGTGTATAATGTCGTACAAAGAGAAATAATGTTCCATTTGAGTTACGCATCCAATGGGATCTGAACCATCAATTTTTTTCACATCCACACATGGAAGGTGTAGGTCATGTTGAAAGTAGTGGGGCTGAAAAGTATGGGAATTGGAGGAAGTTTCACCTTCAAGGTGCATAGGTGGGTCAGAGGAGGTAAGGTCTATAGGTATATTCATCTTGGAACAGATCGTGTCAGTGAAGGATGCAAGATAGGTAGCGAGGTCCTATTTGATGGTTTCAATTTTTACATCTATGGAGGAATGCATGTTCTTATTGATGGTGGAAATATTGGCACTGAGTTGCCTCACTTCTTGCAGTGTTGAAATGGCCAAATTCTTAACAGGAAGAAATGTGAAGTAATTTCACAACCAGAATGTAGGAGGCACAATTATGCGGAAATAGATCTTGTCTATTCTATTTATGTTTTCATCCCAAGGGTTAGGGTATGAAGGGTGTCTACAAACAAGGTTTTTTCCTTTGCTATAGATATAAAATATACATGCGGGGTCCAACAGTAGTAGTTGACCCAATATCTTAGGGCACCAACTAAGGACGCTAGATATGCCCTTAGTCGTACTACCCGACTACCCAATTAATAGAGAGTATCTTTCTAAGTGCTTTTCTTAGTGGCACTATAGATGTTAGCCGGTCAATCAGTTTATCTATGGAGGGCTCCAGGAGATCTAGGTTGATCCGTATACAGGTGTTGTCTAATGCGCTACCACTAGAAGGGGTACCAACATGGGTTACAAGGGTGGCCAACATATGTGCGCTTAAGTCCCACTTGTATTTCCTATGTGTAGTACTCCTTGAACATGGGTTTATGCATGTAATGATAGATCTTTGTAGCTTTAAGACGTTGGAATATGTCTCTACCATGAAAAAAAATTAACCCACAATTTTCTTCCAAGGAAAATGCTCTAATAACACTTGTAATATTCCAGATATAATATATTATGTAGAATATAAACATTTAAAAAGAAATGGAAGAACAACAATAATGTAACCAGATCAATATTAGAATAATACCATAATAACACCAGAAATAACACCTTTATTATTGATATCAATGTTCACTTTCCTCTTCGGGGGGGGGGCAACCTCCAGCAGAGCTCTATTACAATAATATCCAAGACAAAACTTCTCATACCTTCTACTCTTATTTATACTAAATCTATCTATCCAAAAGAACAATCTAGAGGAAGATCCTTCTAGAAGTGAAAGATTCTATTAGGTATTCTTACATTTGACTTATTCTTCCTTATTGCTAGGCCTTATTAATATTGGCCTTTATTACATAGAAATATATTATTCTACCTACATGACAGGTTAGGGAGGTTAGGTCCCTAACACCCTAACCCTATAAACCTAATCCATAACCCCTAACACCTATACAAGGTTACAACACAAGGAATTTGTGGGAGATTCTTAGCTTCCAATTACAAATATGGGCACCACTAGTAGGTTTTTCACACTAGAAATTGATCTCAGGGTATTTAGCATGGTTAGGGGATGAAAATAAGTATGTTTCACCTATAAATGGGAATACATTCACCATTACCAAGATTTCTACACTAGGAATGTCCCTTGGGGCCTTTACCGTGGTCAAGGGAGGAAAGAAAGGGCCTTAGGCCCTAAGTAAGCTTCTTAGGCTCAAGGGAAATGAGCGACAACTCGAAGTACCATAGAAATCCTCTCTAAGCGATATTTATATTTTGGGTGGGAAATGGGTGACATTAAGATATTTTTCACACAACATATGGGACTTGTCCCAAGTATCATGGCCAAGGGAGAAAAACAATAGTCTTATGCCATAAATAAAGCTTCTCAAGATCAATCATTATGAACAAGGGCTCAAACAATCACAAAGATCCTCCATAAGAGATGTTTGGGTTGTAGGTGGGATATATGTGCCATTAGGAGGTTTTTCAGACCATGGTTGAGTCTTGTGGCCTCTAGGCTATATATCAATGCCATTAGTGGGTTTCTGGAACCATGTATGGCTTGGGGCCTTAACCATGGTCAAGGAAGGAACATAAAATGCGTAGGCCGTATTTGAATCTTCTTAGGATGAAGAAAGTTATGAATTAGTCCTGGAACAACCATAGAATACATCTATAGGGGATATTTGGCTTCCAACTGGGAGTATTGGTATCGTTAGTATGTTTTTCATGATAAAAATAGGTCTTAGGGATTGTAACATGATTGTGAGAAGAAAAAAATCTCCTTAGGCTTTAAACAAGTCTTCTTGATCTCAATGGCCATGAACAAGGCCCTAAACCATCACACAAATCCTCTCTAGGGGATCTATAGCCTTTGGGAATGGTATGGGAACCTTAGGAGGTTTTGTGAACCACAATTGGGTCTCAGAGCCTATGAGTTGGATATCAATTCCATTGGGAGTTTTTATAACACCATGTATGACACTCAGATCCTTGATCATGGATAGGGAAGAAACAAAAGATGCTTAGGCTATCTGAATCTTCTTAGGATCAAGCTTTGTGAAGTAGTCCTTGAACAATCACACAAGACCTTTGTAAGGATTCTTTGGCCTCTAATTGAGAATATATGTGTCATTTGTTATATTCTTTCCCTAACCCCCTTACTTAGATACTTTATAATGTATGTAGCCACATTCCTTGAATAAGGCCCTTTAGATGGTTAGATAATAGTCATTCGTTGTAAAAAGGGTCATCTTTATTAATAAGTCCCAAATTAGTTAGTAGGCCCTCATTATAAGTGGGCACATAGGTAGTTGAGATTCTCTTTGGATAGCTATATATTGAGTAGAAGGTTATTTAATGTTTTGTCAATAATTGTTATTGTAATTGGAGCTTTGCTCTAGGAGGTTTCCCCTTTGAAGAGGAAATTGAACATATCTCTCTATTTTCTATTATCAAGAGACTTCTATAAAGTTTTATCTATTTTCTCTTATGTTCTTTGTTTTTTCTCTACATTTTATGTTATTGATATTTAAGTACATCACACCATTAGAATGTTTTACACAATAAGAATGGCTCTAATGGATTGTACCATGGATAAGGAAGGAAAACGAGGGCTTTAGGCCCTAAGTGAATATTCTCAGGATCTATGGCCTTGGACAAGGCCTCCAACCACCACAAAAATCCTCTATAAGTGATATTTGGGATTTGGGTGGGATATGTGTCCCATCATGAGGTTTTTCACACCACAATTGGGACTCAAGGCCTTTGGGTTGGATATTAGTTCCACTAGGAGGTTTTGACACCACATATGGCACTTAGAGGCTTAAACATGGTTAGGGAAGAATAATTAGTTTCTATTTCATATTTGAATCTCCTTTGGATTAGACTTTTTGAAGTAGTACTAGAAAAACCACACAAAACATCTATATTGGATTTTTCTATCTCTGACTGGGAATATGGTTGCCATTGGTTTGTTTTGCAAAATAATAATGGGTATTGAGGCCAATGCCATGGTTAAGGGAGGAAAATAACGACCTAAGGCTGTTAAGAACCAAATATCAATATAGCACAGAAGAACCTCAGAATAAGTACTCAACGCCTTGAAAAAGAGATAATTTCATATAATAAGCCTCTTCGAGGGGGAAACCTCCTTTTACCCCACATAATTGTTCAAGTACAAGATGATTCCAAATGAAAATGTCTCCTTGGTATATATAGGAGACTAGGAGGTATAATTACAACTAATGGAATAAAGCCAACATAAATAAAATAACAT
>JASDQU010947187.1:74097-84348 GCA_032191745.1 Picea mariana
TTCTCCATTCTTGATTCACCTTCCTTGTGTCCTCATCATAAATTTCATGGGATGCATTTTCACTTTCAGGTGTCTTCTCTGTTACGAAGTTTTTCAATACTTCCATGATCTCCTCCTTTAAAACATCCATCTTTGCCTCCAACTTAGCTTCTATCTTTTGTAGTTCGTCTTTTGTTACTATATTCTTTTGTAAATCATTTATGTCCCTATGCATTTCTTCAGCTTCATCAAGAGTCCAAGTAGGATTGTCTTGAGGCTTATTTGGTGTACAAGTTCCCCTTTTGGGTGGCATGTTGGCCAAGTATCACTTTTGAACCTTTATTTTGAGGTGGTTCTTCTAGACAATATTTATTCTGTTGTATCTCCCAAGTTTCGGCCCTTCTGGGTATGAAACTTTATTTTATGTAGTTCTTTGATATTTCTTCTCTGCAATTCCACATGTCTAATCAAAATTGGATTTTCCAAGTGGAATATACGGTAACTTCCCCACAACTTGCTGATTTTTTACCTTTCCAGGAGATCTCAATTGTATAGCATTCCCTGCACAAAATAATTGATATAAAATTCTGAAACTCATACCAGAAATACTAAAGACTGTCCACTATCCAATGAAACTGGTTTCGCTCAATTTGGATACTCTAGGAATAAGTTATGATTGTTTTACCTAGAACACCTTCTGGAGACTAGTCAATAGGACTATTGAGATACCATATCTTCCATAGGTGTATCTACTAATGTAAGATAACCCAGAAGATGAAATTTTTACCACATATACTTTACTAATTTATGTGAATAGTCTCTAGATTTCAGGTTCTGAAACATTACAGAAACATTTTTATAGAGAAAATTTTGTAATGAATCAGTTTAGGATGATTTCAGAACCCTATCTTGCACAGGCTGTATCTATGAAAGTATAAGGCCTCAGGAGAAGAAATTTTAACCTAGCGTATCTTGATCTATCTACTAAATATCCTCCAAGTCGTTCCTTCTGAAACATTGTAGAAAAAAAGTTATAGAGAAAATTCCAAGGTGTCATAGATGTAGCAGCGAAACCCCAAGACCTTGAGCTATGATACCATATGTTAAGAACCAAATATCAATATAGCATAGAAAAACCTCAGAATAAGTTCTCAACACCTTGAAAAAGAGATAATTTCAGATAATAAGCCTCTTCAAGGGGGCAACCTTCTTTTACCCCACATAAATGTTCAAGTACAAGATGATTCCAAATGAAAATGTCTCCTTGGTATATATAGGAGACTAGGAGGTATAATTACAACTAATGGAATAAAGCCGACATAAACAAAATAACATTTCTAGTGTAATATGCACCAATTAAGGGGTAATGAGCCAATATTAGGGCTTAACAAAGGCCCTAAACAAATATTTTCTAAATGAAGGTCCATGAACAAGGAATCAAACCACCAAAGTGATCCCTTCTAAGGGATATGTAGCTTTTGAATAGGATATGGGAGCCATTAGGAGGTTTTGTGTACAACATTTAGATCTTGAGGCCTCTAGGTTTCTTATCAACACAATTAGGAGGTTTTTCGCACCACATCTGGAATTAGAGGCCTTAAACATAGTCAAGGAAGGAATATAAGTTTATTAGACTGATCTAGATTATTTAGAGAACAAAATGAAGGCAGAGACATAACAATGAAATATATAAAGATATTGCAATAAACACATAAATACAGTAATGCACAATCTTTATTAATGAGAGAATGTACATAAACAACAAAATTACATAGTGAATGACTTGCTAGAATGGTGGCAACTTATCTCTGAGAAGAGATGTGACAGGTACGCTTATTTGGAAGAAGATGATGATTTTTACAATGAGGCTCCAAAGGCCTTTTTAATGTAAATAAAATCCAAAACCCTAACCCTAGAAGATGAAACACCAAAAGGTTTTTGGGCCAGGATGGGGGTAGTTGATACATCAACTTCCCGAGGGCATAAATTTTTCATACGATCTACATTTTCGGTGTTCTATACCTCGTCAGAAAGGTCTAGCCGAGGAGTACATATTCTGTTCGACCCAAAAAATGTTGTTTAGGGCCTGAAAAATGGCCTCGAAAGTTCAGAACCCAAACAATCGTAGAACATTTGCCAAGGTGGAAACCCATATTTTGAGCCAATGGAATAGGTGGGTGGCCATCGATATCCATCAGGATAAATCCTTCCCCTTTAGGAAGCAATGGTCCCCATTGCATTAAGTTCTCGTGGGAGATGGGGAAGATTTTGCTAAATCTGCACCTTGGTGAGACACTTTCCTTGTTGCAGAAGTTGTCTTGGTTATCTTGTTGAAGGATGTTATGAACCTATTATTGGAGGGGTTGGATCCACTCAGTTGATCAAGCTACATGATTTTCTCGAGTGTAGGACTCTGTCGGTGAAGATGTAGAATGAGGAGTATGAAGGGATATGTTATAAGTTTTCTTGATTAGACAAAGTGGAAGTACCCTCGTAAGTGAAAAAAATATATTTTTGTGCCATTCTGCAATCTTCTTCTATTGGATAGAAAGGTCTTGGGGCAAGGTTGTAGTGGTTGTAGTGTCCTTATGTTCATATTCTGACCAGATCATGAAGAGGCCAAACTTTGTGGTATGACATATTACTTTGAGGCACTTTTTTGTTGGAACTACCTTTGGTATTCTGTAGGTTGACCCCCAAGAGTAACAATGACGCTACAGGGTCGACACTCATAAAAAACATGACACTTTGACATATATGGCTGGCCTAACAGAACATCACATATTTCTAGTCGGGAAACATCACACAATACCTCATCCTTGAAGGGCTTGATGCCATAGGACAGGCGTCACTGCTAGATGAAATGAAGATTGTGTCCCTAGAGAAGCCACCCTATGTTGTATGGTTGTGGGTGTGATGTTGTCGACAAATGCAATTGCTTGATGACCTATTCTCAGATGAGGTGCTTCTACCTTCTGCTATCAACAATGAAATCAAATGGGGTCCCCTTCAGCCTTATTTGTGAATGGAAGAGGCACTCCCCCTCCTCATGATCCTCTGGTTCTTCTGATTGGATTGTTGCAGTCATGAATGTTAGCACTAGAAGTCACCTCTGGATTGTAGCAGAGGTAAGCCTAGTACCCATCAGTTTGTATTTCACAATGAATAAATTAAAGGGGGTCAAATGGGTGCAGACTCAAGAAAATATCACTTTAACTCAGAAATTTGGACTAGGTAATGCATGAACAAGTGAGGTCTTGATTTAAATTCAGTCAGTAAGTTGTAGTAAAGGGTGAGTAGGGGGAAGAATTGGTGAGGAAATGTAGAGGTTTGCTATGGAAATCGAGTCTTCCAGTAGCCTAAGGAGGAAAATCTTTGAATACAAGATCCTCTTGAATCCAAAACTTCAGGAAACTGAAAACGTCATAACAATATTGCAATCAAACATACATTACAATACAGTCACAACAACTCGACTGGATCACCCATGCCCGAGTCTTCAATATCATAAGCCAAAGAGATGATAAGAAAGATGACTATCATTAACAAGAAGTCTCAAATGGAAACACATAACCAAAGAACCAGAGGTTTCATTAAAAATTTGCAATTCGGGAGCTTAGCTCAACCATCGACCTTAACAAAATATCAAAACTGAGAATTTATGCTCAGAACAGTTGCCACCACCAGAAATGTGACCTAGCCACTACAATCAAAGCTTCCAGTCTGCATCTTCTTCTGTTAGTCTACACTTTCATTCTTCTATCAGACGCGATCTCAGATCAATATGGGCTTTGCAGGAGAATCTGTTGACAGGGGAACTTTAGGCTGACATTCTTCCTCCATGGCCATTTCTTCCATGCTTTCCATTTATGAGGTGAAACGAGGTTTCAACAAGCCCCCCCCATTTCCATTAACTACTTTCATTGGGATCGGGATGGAGCTCGACACCCATGAATTCTCTAGGATAAGCTTACGATTCTTTTGAGTTAAGCCCAATGCCTCGAAACCACATAGATCTTCTGATGAGACCAAGACGAGCACTTTCGGCCTTTGGCACAACTCCTCTCCATCGCTCCACACGACCACGATCCGTGACCTTACGCATATCCCCTATGAAATTTCAGGATCTCACATTTTGTAAGTCTTCACTCCCCTTGATTTCAAATATTTCGATGCTCGATTCCGCTAAATGACCCATTTAGATGGACGGTCATATTTACTTTGAATTTGACGACCACAATAATTTCCTTAAAAAATTTCAGTCGCTCATTGCTCGAAGGGCACATTCCCTTTCTTTATGTCCATGTTTCCATATGAATGCGGGCTATGATCGTGGGCCCAAGTATCAGGCACGCCGCGATTTCGCGTTTCGCAAACTCACGTTGTGCTCCATGCTCAAACCTCTGAGTCGTGAAATCATGATCTCTCAGATCGGGTGAGATGTGTCCCTTTGCATTGGACAACCCAGATGGATATCGATATTTTTGGACCTCAAGCGATCGGGATTCTGGGACTCGGGCTATCGGGACCTTTCTCACTTCAATTTTCTTGAATTGACTTCCTTCGTGTTTGGATCTGGTGCCACACGTCTTGCTGGACCGGACGAATCTTTCTGATTTCGGATCTCGGGGGTTCATATCTCTCACAATTACTTCAACAATATTTTGAACTCCTGATTCCCACGATTATTATTTTTTGTTAATATCTAAACTTTGAATTTTGCTGCCAAATTGATCTTTCTTGCTCGCTCGATTCGGGCCCATAACAGACCATTTTAAGTGTTGCGCTTGTGCTTATGGCTGCGACATCTGTAAATGAATACTTGGATGACTAACACAGGGCTCATGAAGGAAAAAGGATTAGTGACAAAGACAAAAAGAGAGAAGTGATTGACCTCAGAGAAAAAAAAAAGGCTTAGGGCCGACACCTCTCAGGCAGGTAAAATAAGAAAACTATAAGACGAAATAAAAAAATTATGATCGGGTCTGCAAAAGGGGGAGAGATAAGAAAAACTACAGACTTAGGAAAAAACCCCAAATTCACAAGACTCTAACAAGTTTATGTGATAACATTTGGCTCCATGGGGGATGGCATGCTCCCTGCGAGTTGCCAAGAACACGCAGTTCCAATGCCTTTGCTTTGGGCTATGAAGTCTCCTATTAAAAACAAAATAAACATAAAATAGGAACGGTATTTAAAATGGTGGGATACCGACTGTGGATTTAAACAAAAAACTTTTTCAGGAAGTGCCCATTTACAGGGCCACTAAAAAATTCGTCACCCTCCAAATTCTTCAACCTGTAAGTATTATTCGAAAGTGTCTCAAAAATTTTGAAGGGTCCAATCCAAAGGGCTTCAAATTTACCATGCTTTCCCTTGTCCTGTCTAGGTGCATCCCACTTGAGTACTAGATCCCCCAGCTGGAAATCATCCTTACTACTTCTCCTGTCAAAGTCCTGCTTGATTTGTTGTTGACGGTCATGCACTCTGTCCATCACTTGCTTGTAATTTTTAAACCTATGAAGTAAAGAAATGCATATATATTCTTAAGAAAAACAGAATTTAATCAATGGCTCATACACAGAGTGCACAAAGATTTTATAACGGAAACCCTCAACTGGGAAAACCTTTCTTATATTCATTACATAAAATTTCACCATTCACCATACAATATATATACAATGTTTTTAGGTATTCCATAGATACCAAAACCCTAATCCCTTAATCCAGGATTAATTTACAAAACTGCTAAAAATAGCAAAATCCGCTAAAAATAGCAAAAACCGCCCCAAAAAAATTATAGGGCACTGCCCCGGGCTACCGCCTGTTGCTGAACATTGCACGTAACCAGGGGGGGCATACCTTACCCCCCCTGGGACCCCCCTAGGAAAGTGCTCGGCGCACACGACACATAGAGCACTACTAGAGGGATCGTTATATGCAGTTGTCATGTCTAACATGCCCACACACAAAAATGCAAAGAATATAACACATACCCAACACTGATTTGAGCTTTGAATCCCATGCTTTCTTGTTGTCCTCTAGCAGTTTTTTGATGATCTTTATCATACTTTTGTTAGAGGACTCTACTAACCCATTTCCTTGGGGATAATAGGGGGTAGAGAGAATCAATGCAATTCTGAACTGCTCACAAAACTTGATCAATGGTTCAGCCTTGAAGGGTGCAACGTTATCAGTGACGATTATGTTCGAACATCCAAACCTTGCCATAATATCTTCAAGAAAACCAATGTTCACCTTATGAGAGGAACTCCTTATAGGGATAAATTGTATCAATTTGGTGAAATAATATGTTGTAGTTAAGATCCACCTGTGCTAACCACTTGAAGGAGGATGAATCTCCCCAATAAAGTCTAGGACCCACTGCTGAAAGGGTCATGAAGCTACCACATGATTCAATGACAGAGACTTGAGTTGTTGCTTCCCAATGAATTTTTGACATTTGATACAAGCCCTGATTTTTTCATAGACATCAGTGAATAGAGTAGGCCAAAAGTACCCATCCCTGAGAATTTTGTAGGCTGTGGTTCTCCAGAAATGACGTCCCCCACACATGTTGTCATGAAAATCAAACATAATCTTTTGGGCCTCTTGTGGGTCTAAACATCTCAGAAGAACACCTAGAGGATCTTTCCAGTACAAGGCATGGTCAATAAGGCAATATCTAATTGCTTTGAGCTTTAAAGCTATTGCCTTTCTTTTTCCCATACCATCAGGGGGCTTTAACTCTTGTAGGAAATATATAATGTCTTTGTACCAGGTGCATTCTTCCAACGGAGGGTTGTCCTGAGAAATTTTACCAGACAACTCAGCTTGTTGATTTTCTGAGAAAGTGTTGATGAATTTAACCCCCAAAGCTTTACAATTAGACTCATCCAATATCTTGGCTAAACCTTGGCCCTTAACTAGTTTGGTGGGCTTTATTTCCAGATCAAATTCAAGGATTTTGGCAATCCACTTTCTCTTTTTTCCGTCTCTGTCAAGTTGAATGAAAATGTCCTTCATAGAAGTTGAAGGAACATATGCAATGACCTTTGAATGCAATACATTGATCCTGAAATATTTGAGATCTTTCACCAAAGCATAGGCTTGCTTCTCCATGATGTCATATTTGATCTCTTCATCTCTTAATGCCTTGCTGAAAGAGGAAATAGGTTGCTCCAACCCCTCGACATTCTTTTGCAATAAAACAACTGCCACTGTGTCAAATGAAGCAAAGGAAAAAATCAGAAAATCCTTGGAATAGTCAGGACTGATTAGCACAGATGCTTCAATCAGTGCCTTCTTGATTTGGTTGAAGGATTCTCTGGACTTGGAAGTCCATTTTACTTTGTTCCCTTTTCTGAGCATGGCTGTGATATTCTTTACTAACTCAACAAAATTTGAAACAAACCTTCTCAGAAAATTAATTTTTCCCAGGAAGGACTGGAATTCCTTCTTAGATCTGGGAAGTGACAAGGTTTGAATAGCTTCTACCTTGCTTGAATCAATTTTGACCCCCTCATATGATACTATGTTTCCCAATAGTTTTCCTTCCTGCATGGAAAATAAAGACTTTTTGGGATTCAGGGAGAGACCAAACCTTCTGCATTTCGAGAAGAACTTTCTCATATGTTGACAATGTTCTTTATCGGATTTGGAGAAGATTGTTATGTCATCCAGATAGATAACCACAAATTTGTCTCTTTCTCCAATGAAGGCGATGTCCATGGCTTGTTGGAAGGTTGCTCCTGCATTCATCAATCCAAAGGGCATTTTGGCATACATGAATGTGCCCCATGGAGTGGTGAAGGATGTATTTTCTCTATCTTCAGGCATGACAGAGACCTGATTATATCCAGAAAAGCCATCAATCATGGAAATCCTGGATGCACCTATTACCCTTTGCAATATCTGTTCCATCTTAGGCAAAGGGTAATTATCCTTCTTTGAGATTTTGTTTAGGTTTATGAAATCGACACAAAGTCTGATTTCTCCACTCTTCTTTGTCACTAAGACCAATTTGGCCACCCACTCTGAATATATCAAAGGGACAATGATTTGGGTGTCCAACAACTTCTTTACCTCTTTCTCCATAATAGGCAGCAACATAGGATTTATCTATCTTAATTTCTGCCTAAATTGTTTGGCCTCCTCCTTCAATGGGATCTTATGCTCAATGACACTTGTGTCATATGTTATGAGGTCTTCATAGGTCCAGGAAAGCACATCAACAAACTCTCTTAACAACTCAACATACTTGGTCCTTTGTTTCTTTGACAGGTTGCTTGATATCTTGACAAATTTGGGATCTTTATCTATACCAATGTTGCATTCGGCTACATCAACATCATTAGTTGATCCTTTAACTTTCACTACCACATCGTTTTTGTCAAATAGTATTTCCAGAGGAACTAGTCCCTTCGAAATGTGATTGCTAGGCAACTGAACAATATGGTGATTAGTGATTTTGTTCAGGAAAACATCAGCATGAGGATTACTTTCAAAATCATGATCCTAATCAATATGTAGTGCATAAAACTCATCAACAGTCTCAAGGAACCTTTTGATCTCAAGATCATCCTCAAATACTTTCCAATGCTTGACATTATTAGGTATAGAGGGTCTGTAATTTACTTCAACGTCATACCTGAGATTTGGTGCAAAAGGGACTCTGAAATTGCTTGTTGAAACAGCCAGAGAATTAACCATGTTGTTTTCTTCTCTTGGAATAAAAGAAATGTTGAAAGCTAGGAAAAAATTGTCAACAAAGTCCCACACTTAATTTCTATAACTTCTTAGCCTAGGGTACTTAGCTTGGTAGATATTTCTGAATTGATGGACAATTAACTTAACATCCCCAAATATTGATATCTCTTCAACTCCCATGTCCTTTTCAGCCCTTAAACCCAAAACAAGACCTTCATATTCTTCCACATTATTGGTAGTTTCAAATTCTAACTTGTAGGACAGAGATACAATTTCCTGAATAGGTGAAATAAGGACTACTCTAGCACCAACACCTTCTCTAGAAGAGGCCCCATCAAAGAAAATTTTATACACAGAGGTGATAGGAGGGGAATTTTCACAAAAACTAATAGGCTTCTTTTTTATTTCCAGAGGAGGTTCGGTAGTGTCGGTGAGTTGCAGCAAGGTAGATCCCAAATCTGTGTCGAGAGAAAAGATAGGATGGTTCATGGGGTTTTCTTCATCACTGATGATGTACACGAGTGGTGCTTCCCTATAAAGTATCCTTTGTTCACCCCCGAACACAGAAATGGCGGTGTATGAAAGGTCCATCTGCAAGGTTCCACCCAGTCTCTTTATCCAAGATCTATATAGGAGCATTTCAAACTTAGGGGGAACATCAACCACTATAATATCCATGACTACGCTCTTCATCATAGCTGGAACAGAGACACAACCAGGTATTTAATAACCCCGAGGCACTTCACCATCAGGGAATCGAAAGAATATAGGTCGTGGTAGGTTTTTATGACTTCCAATCCAAGTTCTTCCATGACAATCTTAGGCATAATATTATGGGATCCTCCTGAATCCATTAAGAAGTTATGAAACACCTTATCATGGATGTTCAGAAGTGTAGAAGAGAAGGGAGGAATCATCTCTATCTTCTAGGAAAGGTCCTAATATGACAGCTAGATTTTCATCTTGAAAATTGACTGAGTCTGTGGTATGAGACGTAGGTTCAGACTGCAATAGTTTAGAGAGACTCCTTTTGAAATCTTCATGCTTGACCAATTCCGAAAGGGTACATGGATTCTAAGTTTTTGGATTTCATGATCAAAATTGAAAAAGGGAGAAGGATTCAGAATCTCCTTCACTTATGGAACATGAACTTTAATTAATAGAGAGGGTGCTTGCGCCTTCTTACCATTTTTGTTGTCTGCTATATCTTTAGCAGGCTTCTTTGCTTTGGTAGGTTAGTCAGGAACATCGGGATTTCCTTCTTTCTTCTTGGGCCTCAGATTATATCTATTTGGGTTGTTGTTGGCCTTGTATCCCTTACTCAACTCATTAAGTTGGTTGTCCATGAGAGATTACTCGTATGCATATTAAGTCAAATGAGGAAAGGAGGAGGTGCCTCTAAACAGTGGATTTCAGGATCAAAGCCCTCATCCTCACCTTCATCATCTGTAACAAGATTATTCTGGAGATGGGTATGGATGTTCTGATCATTTCTATCTATGTTTCTTTTCTCTCTTGGAAGAATTTGAGGAGCATTGTTAAGTCTCCTAAATTTACCTCTGT
>JASDQU010947188.1:0-14029 GCA_032191745.1 Picea mariana
TTGTTTATTCATACAGAAAGCATAATTCATGGATGGGGTGAAAAAGAACCATACTTGTAACAGAGAGATTAAAAGGGACAATTGGTTGAGCATCTTTCTTCCCAAGCATGAAATGCAAAGCTTAACCACCAACATATCGAAATGCAACAAATAACAATACTAGGGTGATGACCGATGGGGGGAGTATGGAGTGAAATGCATTTGCTGCACGTCACTTCCATCTCTTATCCTATTCAATTCGAAGTACAAGAAAACCAACATTCACCAATGCATTAAACCATGTAATCAATTTCCAAACCATTGAAATCTGCAATGATATTCCTTGCCCAATGCGCCACCCACCATCACACGTTAACCTTTGCTAAGTTTTTATGCCATATCACATGTATTTCAATGTTATGTGTGCCCCAAAATAAATCCAATGAAAATTGCATAGCCACTAAACTACACATAATAGTTTAGGACTAACACTAGCATCTTTCACTTTTCCATTTGCACATAACCTTTAACATAGCTTAAACATAGATCCTTTCCCTTTTGTATTTTTTCATAAGTTCTCTTTCTTTGTTTTGGTTATGTTGTTACTAACATGTTTCTTGTGTGTATGTGGCCAAGTAGTAAATCATGACGATTTGTGACATGATTAAATCATATAAACTATAAATCCATGCCCATCATAACATAAAAATAATGATCTGAATTGCAAAAACTCCTATAAAATGCATCATCCACCTGTTACTATGCCAAAATGAGACCAAGACTGCAATGTCAACCATGTAGGATTGTGCAAGCAACGTCGAAACAACAACATAAAATGTGTGATATGTCTATCTTTGAGCCTCCATTCTACAAGGGGGTCCCACCTACTAGTATTATATTATTAACATAGTTTAAATAATAGGGCTTAAGAAATACTTTGCGGGAAAAATTCCTCTTTGTGATTTTAATTGTCAACAAACTGGTGACTCCACAAGGAAATCCGTTTCCAACATATTAAGAACTCATAATGTCTGGTTTCACTGACCAAGTAATCATGAAATCAAGAAGATATAAATCAGAATGATTATGCAACAGGGGGGAGTGAGCAGATTTAATGGAAAGATGACTGGGAATTTGGGAATAACTCATGGAAATTGTTATGTATGAGGGATTTTATCCCTGTAAGCATAATCATTCAACTAAAATTTTCTCTTAAATTCAAGGATAATTTTGTTTTTGGACTTGCTCTTTTTGAATCTCGAATCGATGAAGAAATGGAAAGAAGAAATGGGATGTAACCAACTATCTCATAAAACAACAGTGAAATAAGATAACAAATTCAATGATGCCTTCAGGGGGAACATCATAACAACCGTGTAAGCTTGATTTTTATTGATTAACAATACTTTGCAGGAGTGTTGTTGTGGAAAAACTGATCAAACATTTTATTCTGACAAAAATTGAAATCAAAAGAGAAAAAAAGCAAGAAATGTCATAGCATAAATGAAACAACAAAATTTGAGTGAGCACAAATCAGATGACAGAAAAGAAAAAGGAGAAATGAAAACTACTAAAACGAAAGAAGAATTGAAAACTATTGTAAAACAAGAATTGAAATAACATAAATGAAAACTACTAAAATGAAAGAAAAATTGAAACTACTAAAATACAAAACAATCCAAACAACGTTAAACTCTTCAAGTTGGTTCCACTTAATGTTTTAAGTGAGAATCATTAGTGTTGTAGGAAAACAAGAACTCTTTTAAATCCTTTAGAATGTAATAGTTTTCACCCAGGACAAAAGCGATCTTGAAAGGAACCAACCATAATTTTTGGAACTTTGAGTGTCTTCCCCTATCAGCATGAGATGAATCCCACAACAATGCCTTCTCATTGAATTTAAATTTGACAGTTTTGACACTCTTGTTGAAATACTTCTTAACAGTCTATTGTCTCCTTTTTATATTACCCAAGGTAGACTTCCTTTTCTCCTCTAAATCCATGAGTGCATTCATCCTTTGTGAAACATCAGAAGAATTTAATTCTTCGACCTGTAGCATTAACCTTAAGAAGAAAAGTTCCATCTTAGTAGGAAGAATGGCTTCTTGACCATAAACAAGATGGAAAGGAGTGCAACCAGTGCTCACCTTGGTGGTGGTTCAATTTTCCCAAAGGGAGTAAATGAGGAGAGTGTTCCATTGACGAGGCTTATCTTCGATGAGCCTTTTGACAATTCTCACCAAATTCTTGTTGGAAGACTTAGCCTGCCCATTTCCTTGGGGGTAATAAGCTGATGAAATGAAATGTTTAACCCCCATCTTAGCTAAAAATTGGGTCAACTTAGCATAAATAAAAGTGAGACCATTGTCTGTAATAATTTCCAAAGGAAGACCAAATTTGGAAAATATGTTATTTTCAAGGAAAGAAATCACCTGATCATCTGTCGAATGTTTAAGAGGGACAACTTCATTCCATTTTGTAAAATAGTTTGTGGTTGTCAAAATAAATACTTTTCCTGCTGAAGACGGAGGATTAATAGGACCAATAAAATCCAATCCCCACTTCGATAAAGGAAAATCTGGGAGGACATGTTGTAACGACACGGTTGAAAGGTGTTATTTCCTAGCAAATTTATGGCACTTGTCACAAGATCTCAAAAAAACATAAGAATCACAAAATATTGAAGACCAATAGTATCATTTTCTGATAATATTAAAAGCAACGGTTTTAGCAGAAAAATGACCTACGTGAATAATAGAATTTGAAGAACCATGAGTTTCTTGCAACAGTTTTTGTGCTTCCTCATTATTTACACAGCAAAGCAACATACCATCAACATATATTATAAATAAAAAGTCTCCTATAATGACGTATCTAGAAGACTCAAGACAAAGCCTTCTTCTTTGATGAGTGTCTAAGTTATCTGGACATATTTTATAATGAAAATAGTAAACCAAATTCTTATATCAAGGATGTCCAGACACAGGAAGGTTCTGATTATCAATGTAGAACAGTGTTGATAGAGAACTATCATGTTCATCAATTTCTTCACTAGTTTTAGCATGCTGAGCTAAGTGAAGGGCTAAGTCACATCCCTTGATGGTGGTAGAAGTCACAATAGTTAAATCATGCTCCTGGATCTTGGCAAGCTAATGTGAAATATTCCATGAAAGATAATTCAATGAGAGCAAAAACTTGACAATAGGTAAAGGGACTTTTACCAACATATGCTTACCTAAGATGAAGTGGAGAAATTTTTCAACAAATGTAACAAGAGAGAAAGCATGTTTTTCAATAAAAGAATATTTAAACTCATCATTAGACAAGATTTGACTCATGTAAGCCACTAGTTTTTCATTACCTTGGTCATCACCTTGCATGAGGATATTAAAAACTGCTTCCTCTGTGGAATTATTATATATCATAAATTCTTTCTCAAAATCTGGCTTCGCCAAAACCGGTGTGGAGCTGATTGCTTTCTTGATCCCTACAAAATCATCTTAGACTTCATTTGTCCAAGAGAAGGAACAATTTTTCTTAAGTAGATTATGAATTGGTTTGACCATTATATAAAAATCAGGAACAAACCTACAGACAAAGTTAATAAGCACCATAAAATCTTGAAACTCCTTCTTGGAAGTGGGAGCAGGAATATTTAGGATAACAATAATCCTTTCAGGATCAATTCTTATTCCTGAATCAGGGAAAATGTGTCCAATGAGATTTCCCTTAGTAACGCCAAAAAGAGACTTAGAAGGATTTAGAGAAACATCAAATTTCCTATGTCGCATGGGAACTCTTTTAAGATGACCAAAATGATTTGATTGGTTCTTAGAGTACAAAGTTAAGTCATCAAGATGGATCTCAATAATCTTGCCAATCAAGTTGTCAAAATTTATTTGCACATCTCTTTGAAAAGTGACACCTGCATTAGATAAGACAAAAGGAATATGTTCATAAGAAAAAGTGCACCAATGAGTAATAAAGGTGGTTTTATATTTATTTTCCCTTTTTACCTTGATTTGATTGTAACCATAGAAATCGTTAAGTAAGGACATCACCTGTGACCCTGCAACTTGCTGCAAAATCATTTCCATATTAGGTAGAGGAAAGTGATATTTTATGCAATCCCGATTCAATGCACAAAAATCTATGCATAATCTGATTTGACCAATTGTTTTCTGAATGGGAACCAAATTAGAAACCCATTATGAGTACTTAACCAGAAAGATAATCCCAGCCTTCAAGAGTTTTTCCAACTCCTTTCAAATAGTTGCTTCCAGTACAGGGTTAATAGGTCTTTGTTTTTTCCTAAATGGTTTTATGCCCTCCTTGATAGGAATGGAATATTGTATAAGAGTGGGATCAAAACCATGAAGATCCTCATAAGACCAAGCAAAAACATCTTGAAATTCACCAAGCAGTCTGGTAAACTTCAATTTTTCATCATCAGAACATTGGGCACCTATTTTAACATTCTTTGGAGACTCGGGTGTCCCAATGTTCAAGGAAATGGTTTCACCCACTTTCCTTTTCGACTCCTCTTATTTATGGTTCTCTTTGTTTCCTACATCACTCGATGAAAATGAAATTTATAGAGGAGTCAAGCCCTTAGGAATATTTTTATATTCCATTGATATAATTTCCTTAGGCTTATAAGGTTCATATTGAATGAAAGCACAGATGCTCTCATCACTAGGAAAGACCTGCCATGATTCTATATTGTCAGGGATGTGTGGACGATATAGAGATTGAAAAGTAAAATCATGTATTTGTGGCAGAAGTTTCCAATTAGGAGAGGCTACAAAAACAACTAACCGATCATCTATTGAGTTCAATTCCATTTTAACATGAGTGATGTTGAAAGATAGTAGGTTTGAGATAAGTGCCCAAATAGTTTGGGTGTAGATTTTCATTAACTTGTTGCTAGGAGAGTATATCTTATGTTCAAGGTTCACAACAAGCTTGGAATCCCCAAAAACTGTATAGTGACCACAACCCAGATTATATGAATTTTCAACGCCAAGCAGTAATGCTTTGAATTCAATGATATTGTTTGTGCAAGCAAAATCTAACCTATAAGAAAAGTTATGAATTTTCCCCACAGGAGAGTACAAGATGATACCAGCTCTGTTTCCTTCATTAGAGTATGAACCATCAAAGTGAATATGACACATCCCTTCATCTAAGTCGATTTGTTCCAAGGGAGTGTTATCCTCCTCGATAAAGATGGAATACACTCCTAGGTCCTCCTCGATATAGTTCACATTAGGCTATGAGACACTTTCTATTTACAGTGAAATCCTTCCCTCTCTAAGTACTATGATGTTTTTACCATTCCAAGGAACAGATAAGTGTGTCCCACCGAGTGAGAGGTATCCACCCATAAAATCTTGCCAATCTCTTCCTAGGATGATCAAGTAGTTACTTGCTGGCATATTGATTACCTTAATATTAAGGGTTGTCCTAATTTCAAGGTGCGCACAGAAAACCAAGGTCACGTCCTTGATTTCACCTATGGTTGTTTGTTGTATACGATTATAAGAGAGAATGCTTTTGGCATTCTCATTTGTACAATACAATCCTAGCTCTTCCATAATAATCTTCGACATTACACTTAGGCTTGAACCGTCGTAAATGAGGCAACAATGGGAAATTTTATCCATAATATTTACATAAATATAAAACGAGGTTTTTTTTATAGGTTGTCTAAAGTTATGTACACCTACTTTATTTATAGATGAATCCTCTTTATCTACCTCTTCAGAGAGGTTGTCCATAACAAAATATTTTCCTTCCATGAATTTTTTTAGATGCTTTCGTTGTTCAGGGATGAAAACCATGTCCAGAAGAGTTGTGTTTGCTTTAATGTTGGCCAACTGATTTAGAATATTGTATTTGGAAGAGGGGAGAGAGGAGATAGTTCCTTGACTATCAGGAGCCTTAGGATCCTGAACAATAGCAGCTGGTGAGGATAATCTTGGGCTATAAGAATTGCGGGGAGGATCATATTTGCTTTTGGGAGCATAGGATTTATTCCTAGTATTGATGATCATGACATCTTCTAGCTCTGAAAAGTCTAGGAAAACGATGGTAGTTTCAGGTATCTTACCAAATATTTTATCTTTGTCACTCTTCTTTACCTCACATGTACTTTCCTCATGGTGTTCCTCGAAAAAGTTACACCAACTACAAGGCATGATATATTTAGGATGAAAATTATTTTCATTTGGATTTCTAAAGGGGGGTGCATAATAAGATGAAGCTCCAGGGGTAAGAGAGGATACATTTCCTTTTCTTTCATATGCTATCATACGATTAGTCATGTCTTGTACAAGTTGTAGGAGGGAGGACATGTATGTATGTTTAATTGAGTCTCCCTGAGGAAGACCTATTCTTTTAAGATGCTATTCATACTCTAAACAAGTATGCAGAGTAAAACTGAGGTTATCAATGGCCTTTTACTCAATCCTATGATGGTAGGAGGAAGGTAATGCATTATAATAATGAATGAAAGCGGCTTGGTTCTGAGGTCAAATGAGTTCAGGGATTTGATTGTATAATTTGGTGAAAGACAAGTTGAAGGACTTGATAGTCTCACCATACTTATAAGCGATGTTATTGTATTCACGTAACTACTCGGCTTGGATTTTGGATTTCCCATAGGTGGATTTGAAATAATATACTAACTCCTCCCAAGTAGATAAAATATTAGGAGGGAGATTAAATAAATCAGTCGCAACCTTCCCTTCAAGGGAATTGACAAATAAGTGCATACAAGTATCGTTTTCATTTTCTCCTATGTTGTGACATGCATTAGAAAATTACACCAAGTGTTCATTCATAGTGACAGTGTTATTCCCTGAAAAACTAGGGAGATTATATTTGAATTTAGGAAGTGGACAAGTAGCAGGTGCCAGGTTAAGAGGAGAGGAAACATGCCATGATGTGGTTGTAGCATCTTCTTCAAACTAAAAAATCCCATACTTTTTAATGATTTTGGTGGGGTTTGTGGTAGATGAGACAGGGACTTGGTGACTATATAATCTACCAATCACTGAAGAAGATGAATATTGAGATGAAGAAGCACCTCCAGTGCCACCAAATCCACCACTAGATGTCATCTTGTGGATGATAGGTAAGGGAGATAAAGACGAACTGGATGAATCGGACAAGGTTCTCCTTAGAGCACTTTTTTGGGTTGATAACACAACGTCCTTCTTCCTATTTTAACAATAGGATTAATTTCAGGTGATAGACCTCTTCTTCTCCTAGAAACATGAGGGTTTAAGGACATGAAAATAAGATCAAAACTGAAGGAAAAATAAAGTTATGGTTGATTCCTAAGTTGTCTATGCTTAGCTTCCAAACATTCTTGGGAACTTATATCTTATTCAATTGTTGACCATGAACGATTAAGCTCAACCTGGGTATTAGCAGTATCTAAGATGGTGTTAAACAAGTTTAAATCAATGTTGGTCTGATCTTGAAGACCGGGATAAATATTAGGCTGCCTTGCAACAAGTACAGTCATTAAGAAATGAAACAGTCAAAGAATAAATATCAAAAAATAGATATATTCAATGATAATCAAGCATAAAAATCAACTAGAGAGATATGGAAGATCTCCCTAGTATGGTCACCAAATAAATGTTGAGGAAAAGATATGAAATGATCTTACTCAAGCATTTTCATATCTTGCTTGGCTAAGGAAAGATAGATGGGAATATCACCCTATGTTTATAGCCTCAAAAATTGTTTCCTAATCCACAAGTATTGGTTACAAGGGCTTAGGTTGATTTTCCTATAAATAAAAGATTACTGAAAAAATCAATATTTATGTAATTTTCTGAATATAACAGATGCAAAAGTAAATATAGAGACAAAAGAAAAAATACCAAGTAATAATTAACACAAATGAGACACAAAGAAATCACTTATTTCATTCCAATTAATCAAAATAATCAGTTTCTTTACAAAATTCCTTGAGGAAGTTTGGACCAAAGTCAAACTTAGATGTCCACGATGAAAACCATACAAAAGGACTTCTAACAGAAGTAAAAAATTGAACTTTAAAAGTTGGATCAGCTTGCCACATATTGCTTCCCACTCGAATCTGCACAATATCCTTTATCAGTCATGAAATTTAATTTACAAACATACAAGTCTACACAGACTATCAAAGTTAGATCAATACCTCTGAAAAACAAGTGTTTGAATGATGTAATTCAACCTTGAATATTGTTGTCTACAATAGGACCCCGTTGTCATAAAAGAGAATTAGGATTTCAATGAATTAAAGAATGAATAAAAACTTAACTATCTCAATAAAACTCAAGAGCAGACCTTATTATGCTTTCTCCTTCTATTCTCCCTTTGTTCCTCCTTCTCTTTTTTCCTTTAAGCAATCAAAATTAGTTGAAGTAGTTAAACTACCTCTTTTAGTTAAGTTAACTAAAACTAAACTACCTCTTTTATTTAAGTTAACTAAAACTCAACTAACCTTTAGTTTAGGGGGAAATTAATAAAATAATAATAAGAGTCTTTAATAAATAATAACTAGTAGGTGGGACCCCTTGTGACTCCCTTTAGTTTCTTAACAAACATAAACAAAACTAGTTAATCAATCAAACACATCCCTCCTTGTGGCTCCCATCATCACTCTCATAATTTGAAAATTAATATCAATGATATTTGAAACCATATCCAAAATATCCAAAAACAGTGTGTTGTCCAAAAACTTCAGCAGTCAACTGTTCTCAAAAATCAATAAATAAAATGCTCAAAAACCATATTTGCCACTTTGGGAGGCAATTTTCCCTTTGTTTCTACTATCCCCCTTTGATTTCTCTGAATTTTCCTTAGTCTGTGTGGAGACTTTAGGCATGATCTCACTGATAACATGAGAGCAATCATATCTAAAGTTCAAGCAAGATGAAACAGATTTGGTAGAGTCACTTGAGAGAGAGGAGAGGGAAACACCATATTTTCCTTTATCAGGTGCATGGTGGGATTCGTTTTTAATCTCTTGCTTGTGTGGGAAGACTATACAAGTGAGTGTGCAGGGGAAGCTTGGACAATTGGGTCAACCGGTGGAGGAGGAGCAGGTAGAGAAAAATTGGACCAACCACGATGTTGGGAGACTACCGGGTGGACAATCTCTTGCCATCCATCATTTTTAGGGACTTCAGGTTGTAATGGGACATGAGGGGGAACTAGGATACCAGGGACATGTGGGGGTTAGAAAGGAGTCCTTTCTGGCCTAGGTTGGACCACCCCTTGTCCAATCCAGTTGAAAAACCCAACTTGGAATAGCTGGTTCAACGCTTGTGGATCTGGATCAAAATGTATCGAAAACCTTGGCCTTCTAGGGCTCATGTTTGAATTTCTTCTTCCCCTGTTATTCCGGCCATGGATTCCTCTACTGAAGAAGCTCATTCCTATATGCAATGTTTATTAGCAACTAGTTTCTTCAACAAACCATACATGACATCTCTTTAAATATGGAACAAAGTTTGGCTCAAAAACACATCAAACTCATGCAATCCAATCCATAAAAAATCGTTTAATAATTGTCAATGAGCAGGGAGTGAATAAGGGTTTTGGGATATATGAGGGGTTGTATTGAGAGAAAAATGATAAAATGAAAGGGAATAGATCATGGTTACTACTCAAAAAATCATCAAACAATCAACTGTGTTGTAATAACAAAACATATCAACTGCAATTTATCTCTATGCCATCCTTTAACTGTTATAATACATAGTTTTCATTTAATAACATGGTGTGAATAGTGAATTTAGGAATGTGAGGGGATTTGTAATGTGCAGAAAAGTGAGAGAATGGCAGAGAAATAACAAATATTGTTTATAAAACAAATCAAGTAATTAATAAACATAACTCTGTACTAATACAAAAAATACCAACACAATATCAACAACTATTGTGTATCAAACTGTTCGCTATTCCAACATGTAAATTTCCCAAAACTTCTCAATTTAGAACAGTCTATGCAATCATACTCATAATCGAAACAACTTTAATTTATTTTCTTTCCTTTTAAGAATTAAAAGAAAATGAACAACAATATTGCTCCACCTCTATCCCATAATGCATCACTATAAAAATAACATCCATTGTCTACCAATTTTCAGTCGACCCAAATTAAAATATACACAAGTCCCTTTCCAAATCGAACAAACTTCCAAAACATGCATGATTACACATATTCTTCATCATATCAACCAATAAGATTTTGCAACGAAACCCCAGTCAACATAAAACCCGAGCCTCATCACTGTCAATGTAACCATTTATAATATGCACGATGATTCAATAATATATGCACAATGAACATAACCAAATACACACAGTCACCATAAAACCCACAATTAGCCATAACCATGATCGGGCCTAGCAAAACACACATGTGTTTCCAACTTTCAATTAAGACCATGCTATAAGAACACAATGAGTGGAAGTATAACGAAAAGGAAACAACCCTTGTCTACATATTATTGTTGTTCCCAATTGTAACTATTCGATCAATTTAATCATAGGAAGATGAGATAGAGACTTGATGAAAAAATTCCATAATCACTCCAATTGATAAACCAATATTTGACAACCAAGAAGATGCCTGAAAGGAGCAAAAACAGTTGGAGGTTTAAAATCGGGCTCTGTCGAAAACAAATACAAGGAGACAATCAAGAGCATGCTCATTCAACAATAGCACAAAGAATTGGAGGTCCTCAGAGACATATCAACCATAGGAAAAACCCCTTCGATACAGACACAATAGTAACCCACAGGGTCTTTCTTATAACTCTTGATCTGGGCAATGGATCAACAATTACCCACATACGAAACAACGATGGGTAGGGTAGAAAAAACCGATGCACATAGTGTGTTTTATGTTTGCATAGGAGAGGAGAATATCAACTGAACAGTGACAGTTACCAAGAACACACAAAGATATAACCTCTGTCTATTTTCTCAAGAGCCGAACCATTTGACAACAATACCGGTGAGGATGCCTAACAACGAGGCATAACTTATATCTGCCTAGAACCATACAGTATATGTCAATGTTATGGCCACCCTAAGACCAATTCTTGAGATACTTTGGTGCCAATATAATGAGAATGAGCCCACGACCATGAATCTGACACAAAAAATACACAACAACCAAATATCAATATGAATGCGACTGGATAGGGTTACACTCATGACTATGAGGAAGCAACCAGAAATCATACATAGAGAGAAACCCTCCACCGTTAATACAAAGAGATATATAACCAATTCACTTATTATCCAGAGAGACCCACCATGATTTTATCCAACAGATCAACTAGTGAGTGTACAACTCAACCAAAAACCAATTCTTTTGCTTGCAATCCAAAACAATTACACAGTCATCTCATAGAGAAATAACATGCATTTACACAATTTAAATTCTCAGGAGCACACAAACCCAAGCATTACTGAGCCATTGTTTGTTCATACACAAAGAATAATTCATGGATGGGGTGAAAAAGAACCATACCTGTAACAAAGAGCTTAAAAGGTCAAGCTAGCTAAGCATCTTTCTTCCCAAGCCTGAAATGTGGAGCTTAACCACCAATATACCAAAATGCAACAAAGAAAAATAATAGAGTGACAACCGATGGGGGGAGTATGGAGTGACGTGCATTTACTACATGCCGCTTCCATCCCCTATCCTATTCAATTCGAAGTACAAGACTACCAACATTCACCAATGCATTAAACCATGTAATCAGTTTCCAAACCATTGAAATCTACGACGATATTCCTTGCCCAATGCGCCACCCAACATCACATGTTAACCTTTGCTAAGTTTTTATTCCATATCAGATGTATTTCAATGTTATATGCTCCCCAAAATAAATCCAATGAAAATCACATAGCCACTAACCTACACATAATAGTTTAGGACTAACACTAACATATTTCACTTTTCCATTTGCACATAACCTTTAACATAGCTTAAACATAAATCCTTTCCTCTTTTGGATTTTTTCATAAGTTATCTTTATTTGTTTTGGTTATGTTGTTACTAACATGTTTCTTGTGTGTATGTGGCCATATAGTAAATCACGATGATTTGTGACATGATTAAATCATAGAAACTGTAAATCCATGCCAATCATAACATAAAAGTAACACCTTGAATTGCAGAAACATCCTATAAAATGCATCATCCACCTGTTACTATGCCAAAATGAGACCAAGACTACATTCTCAACCATGTAGGATTGTGTAAACAATGTCGAAACAACAACAAAAAATGTGTGATATGTCTATCTTTGAGTCTCCAGTCTACAAGGGGGTCCCGCCTACTAGTATTATACTATTAGCATAGTTTAAATAATAGGGCTTATGCAATACTTTAAGGGCGAAATTCCTCGTTGCGATTTTAATCGTCAACATGCCCCATGCCTCATAGTTGGAGCATTGGTCCTTATTATTATCATTCAAAGGCACATGAACGCGAGGGGTATTAACATTTGAGGACTATCCTTCTTCTCGGGAAACTACTCCATTGCCATTATTATTATTATTAGGCAAAGGCACATGGACATGAGGCCCATTAACATTTGAGGATTCTCCTTCTTCTTGGAAAACTACTCCATTTCCATTACGTGTTGAATTCTAGAAGCCATATGGTATGTCTTGGTTGAATTATATTGAATATGTGAACGTTCTAGCTGTGAAAGTCTTCCATCATAACCACCATCATCAATATCAAAACTGCTTTTGTTGTAACCCATATATTTTCCAATGGGGGTTTCATAATATTTTTGATCAAACCCAAGGTGTTGAAAGGAATCACAGTTCTCATATTCATCCAGCAAATGTCTTCATCTTAGTTTTCCTCATTTTCATCCATGCTACAATTGCAATTTTTACTATCATCATTAGTATTACCATTAATGTTTTGCAGTAAGGAGGATGAAGGAATTATCTTGGCGACCTCGGGGTCCATCTTGGTGATGGGGGGATTATTCTGATGCTCTTATTGAAGTGAGATTTGGTTTTGGAGGAAACCCCTCTCTTTTAAGTACCCCAAGATTTCCTTCTCTAATTGTTCTTCTATTATTTCATTCACATAAATTTTCATTTCTTTGAGAGTGTCACTCATATTCTCCATAATGTTCTTCGTGTTTTCAAGTATGGAATTTATGGTTTCCATACTTAGTCACGTGACTTCAATTTGATGACAGATGTTTCTCTTTGATACCACTTGGAAGATTGTAACTACATATATATGATATATATATATAATAATTAATGCAATTATTATTCAATGTACAACAACATGTATAAATAGACGTAAATGAATAGAGTCACGTACTTTTGTCTAAAAAGACGTGATTTTACATTAAAAAGTATAATTATTACCTTAATGATTTAATTAGTAGTTAATGTAAAGTGTAATATATGTATTGTATATTACATAGGAAGAGTAAATGGACCCAAAATATATAGAGGATATGTTATAAGGATTCCTAAATTACTTATTGAAGAAAATAATTCATATATGGACAAATAAATAACAAAATCCAAGATAGTTGAAGCCATTTGGGGCTTGGATCTTGAGAAGGCTCCAAAACCTAATGGTTTCTCAATTCATTTTTCCAGAGTATCCTTGATATAATAAAATATGATATGTGTCCTATGCTAAAGTGGATAAGACATAAAGATAAAATTGGGGTGGCACAAACTCCTCTTTTCTCACCCTTATTCCAAAAGAGAATCATCCTTCATTCTTTGCAAGATTTAGTCTTATTTCACTATGTAATTCAACCTATAATATTGTTGACGAGCGAAATTGACCGCTCATCAACTAGAGGAGTGAATCTGGTCCGGGGTTGTCTAATTAACCCAAGCCATTTGGATTAATTCACTCCGACGGGTTTAACGGCTCCGTTGGCCAATCTAGGTCCTAAAGAAAGTAAAAAAATAACTAAAGGAAAAACAATGATCTAATAAATAACAATCGCTAATAAATATGCATACAACTAAT
>JASDQU010947188.1:36921-59486 GCA_032191745.1 Picea mariana
TAAAATCCGATCGCAACAAAAGATGCTAAAGTGAATAATCAAGCTAATAAGAGCAAGTGACATTTATATAATGAACAATTCCTAAATATCTCTAGGTTTTATGTTTTGCAAATTTAATTTTATACTAGGCCAATACATAAGAATATATAATACTAGGGATATAATATTTTTGAGGAAGATTGTAAAGATAAGGTGGGATTTAGATAGACCCCCCACATATTCACCTTTTTTTCAAATTTCCAAATCGAGAGTTAAAAATTTATGATTGTATTAACTCGATGTTTGATTCAAACACAACTTTCGTTTAATATAGGAATTACTTGTTTCAGTGAATTTCTCGAAGTATTTTAAAATTTTGAATGTCAAGAAAATCTAATCACTATCGATAAACATAAATGTTGCTAATTTTTAAAAAATATTTAGTAATTCTTACAAGAATTAAAAAACCCCTAAAATCTGAAATTTTTCAATAAACTTAAAAACCCTATAAACCATAAAGACCTTAAATTATTTTACCATGATTATTATTAATCCTTAAAACTCCTTTAAACATAAATATTTATAGTTAAATAAATTCAATATTTATTTAATTACATTAAATTTCACTTTTTTTTAATTTAATGTAAATTCTATTTCATTTTATTAGATAAAAAAAATCCAATCACCACCAATAAAAAGAAATGTTATTTTTTTTCAAATCTGAAATAATGTCTAAAAATCAAACCCTCATAAATCCTAGAATCAAACTCTAAAAATCTTGAAATTGATAATAAGTAAAAAATGCCTAAACCCTTTAACTACTAAAAACCATAAACCATGTTAATGTCTAAAGGAATCAAACACTCAAAAACAATCCTAAAATCAAACTCTAAAAATACTAAAATGGACTAAGAACCACAAACCATGTTAATGTCTAAACGAATCAAACCCTAAAAAAAAAAAATCCTAAAATCAAACTCTAAAAATCCTAAAATTGATAATTAAGTTAAAAATACACAAACCCTAACCCGTTAACCACTAAGAACCATAAACCATATAAACATAATTATTAAGTTTTAAATTTTCAAACCCTTAAAATGGGATAACAATTAAGTAAAAAATAACTAAACACTCATAACAATTAGGTAAAAAATACCTAAACACTTTAAACACTAAGGACCATAAACAATATAAACATAATTATTAAGTTTTAAATTTTAAAACCCTTAAAATGTGATAACAAGGTGGGACATAATCAAAGTAACATAAACGTAAAAAATCAAATCAATGTGCTATTACTCATATGTGAAGCTATCTCGTGAAGTCTAGGGCCACTACAAAGCACAAGTCTAGTAAGAGTACAAATCTATGTATCCCTTTATTGTAACGCAAAAGGGAATACAATGAAAAAGTGTTATGGAGATGAACTCAAATCATGTTATGCTACAACAATAAATATACATAAAGGGGCATACATTATCTGAGTTAAAGAAAGATTCTCTAGACCTTACTCAATGTGGTGTTAAAATGTTTAGAAGTGATTAGCAGGGAACTAAGTGCAATATTAATCTTTTTCCTAAAAACACGCAAAACTTAAATTCTCTAACATAGTAGAGAAGCACATTTGGTTCTGGCCCTAAAGTAAAGCGTCTTGAATTGGTATCACATATTTGTAGTAGTGGTTACAATATTAAGAGAAAAATCATAGTTAATAGTGAAAGGAGCATGACATCCTTTTCTAGTATTTGTATTCTTGTTATCAATGTAAATTTGATGGAAATAGTTATATAGTGTAGAAATTCAATAAATATTTGGATGTGTTGGAAGATTAGTTGTTGTTGTCATTGATGTCAATCCTAGCCATTGGTTTTTGGACCCCATAGTTGATCGAAGTAGATAGACATGAAGGAAATTACACATGCAGATACAACACCCATGGATGGATAGTATAATTCATGCCGCTTCTGGAGGTATGTGGCATGTCACGTGGATCTTCACAATTGAGGAGAAATGAATATTTGAAGATGACAATGTGAATTGAAGCAGAAACTACATGCCAACCCTAATGCTAAAATGAACTGACATAAAGGGTATAAATACATCTCATTATACAATCATTTTTAATACACACAAGTTTATTAATGAACAAGGAGATATAAGTCAAATTTTTGAGGAAATATGAAGTAAAAAAGGCCGAATTTCAAGGGAGGATGAAGTCTTTTGGTCATTTATTCTAAGGTATGTTATTTACAAGACATTTTACCATTTTGGCTATAACTTTGTTTCTAGAAAGATTCAGATGGTGAAATTCAGAGGCTATTAAGAATACATATCTAGGTATCTGTGGTAAAAAATTCAGCTCTTTATTTGCTATAATTTTGGAGATACACTTTGTGGAACATAGGGTTTTTGACTAGTCCTGAAGCTGGTCATAAATAGGTGTTCCAAGTAAAACAATCATAACATATTCATAGAGAATCCAAATGAAGTGATACCAATTGCATTGGAAATATTATGGGTTGTCGTTTCCTATATACGAATTTCATAATCTGATATTAAATATTGAGCATAGGGAATTATGTACAAGTTCACTCTCTTGAATAAACCAAAATTGAATAAGGTCTAACATTTTCTCTATAACTCCTTTTTTGGGAGGATTCAAGGAGTGAAACTTAGAGGAGCTTCATAGAATACATTGAGTAGTATTATCTACATGATCAAAGTATTCCAAGAAGTGAAGAATTGCAAAAGTTGAAGAAGTCTCATGAAACATTATCAGGTTCTATGTGATGGTTGGTTGATGGTGATAATTTAATGTAAAGTTTTATTATCTCTCATATATTCTTGGGTGGAAGGAAGGGGCAAGTATGGAGAGGTCAAACCTCACTTGATATTGGAGGATTGTATCTTCATTTTGGAGGTTTATCCCTCCCTTTATATTTGGAATCTGCAACTACCTTTGGAAGTCACTACTTGTTGGATTACTGAGAGGGGGGGTGAATCAGTAATAGAGAAATTATAATCATTTTTTACCAAATAATCCAAGTGTTATATCAATTTAGAATTATCATCCAATAATGAGCGATGAACAAATGAACAATCATACACATACACAATACACCAGTGTTTTACGTGGAATCCCAAAGCGGGAGAAAAACACGAAATGTTTTTTCTTATATGTATTGAAAAATTACATTCATTGGAAGCACCAACTTCCTTTGTTTTCCAAATGCAATTGGAAGGAGGCTCCAACCTCCTAGTTTCTCAGGCTACAGCCTGAGGGAAGCTCCAACCCCCCAATTCTCTGGCTACAACCAGAAGGAGGCTACAACCCCCTATGTTCTTCGGCTACAACCGGAAGGTGGCTACAACCACCTGTCCTTGCCCCGTCCAACCGCCCTGAAGTAGAAGTAGACCGATGGAACCACTGTCACACTATCACTGTGAGATATACATATGTAAACCTGTACCAATAAACCCGAACCATGCATCAACCTGTACCTCAACCTGTAATCAACATGTACGATAAACAAGTGCATTAACCATGCACCAACCTGTACCAAACAACCTGTAATCAACCTGTACCATAAACAAGTGCATCCAACCATGTACCAAGTATGTACCAGTCATGTGTCACCTAATCATCAACTATGGCTCATCAATATGTACCAACATCATCAATTATACACCTCATGTATGTTCCAACTCATCAACTATTTGTCTCAACCATGTACCCAACATGTACCTTAACCAAAATCCCTCATAAATTTCATCATCCAAATATGATTTGTAACTCTATAATATACCTGGTGTATATGATCATATACTTGCAAAACTTCCTTAACTTTAGCAACAAGAGACTCGCATTTTCATCAAACTTTTCTTTAGTCTCACATGACTAGTTTTGGATTAGTCAACAACCCTAACTTGAAATAATCATAACTATGTACTTGTAATGAATAAATATATGAAACTGACACACAATGTTCTTTAGTGTGTTTTATACAATTCCTCTAGGTGTCACTACTTGAAACCTCTCAGAAAAGGAGTTATAGCAAAAATGACATACCTTGTTGAATTATGGCTTATTCTAGAGAGTGACCTTGTAGAGCATGTCTCACATGAAATATTTTTTGAATCGATCTAAAAACATTACAAAAAATACTAGAGACTATACTCTAACCAACACATTTTGTCTTACTAAATTTGGATATTTTAAGAATAAGTTATGATGTTTTTCCCCGAAACACTTGTTTTAAACTAGTTTCAGGACTAGCCACAAACCCTATTTTCCACGGAGTGTAAATCCAAAAATACAATGATCCACAAGCTGAATTTTTTACCATGGATACCTATCTCTGTTTCCTCAATGGAATATCAATTTCACGGTCTGAATCATTCTATAAAAAAATTTATTGCGAAAATGGTGAGATGACCTGTAAATAACATATCTTAGAAAGCATCATCAAAAGAATTTATCCTCCCTTGAATTTTGGCCTTCTTTTCTTCAAATTCCTTCTGAAATTTGGCTTATATATCCTTTGGTTACCTCAAATACCTATAGATATTCTATATTCTCAATTTTGATCCAAAATGAGAGTCTTACCTCTTATTTATACTCTCCAAGTAGCTTCCTTTAAAACATCTTCTAGGTCACTTTGCCCACTTTCCTTATTTTAAGGTTAACCCACTTCTAATTTCTCCATTAAATTTATTATTTAAATAATTTATTTTTTATTCACTTTGAATTATAGTACACTCATCACTTCACTTTATTATTTACTTCTAAAATCTCTTAAACCACTTTGATTACTTTGACCTTTTGGGGCTTCTAGATGACATATGAGGGTCCTCCAACTTCGTAAGACCATAAATCTCAAACCATGAGGAGTTATGTGAAGTTCCACATAGCACTAGAAATGGAGTGACATGTAATATCCATATAGAATATTATTACCTGTGAATATATCAAAATGCATACCATTATCCATCAAACAAACTTGGGTCCATTACCCAAACCTGGGTTCTCCAACTTCTTATGGCCATAACTCTCTAACCCTGAGGATTTATGTGACGTTCCACATACCACATGAAATGGAGTGAAAATAAATATCCATCTAGGATAGTTTCACTGACAAATTCACTGACCTTCATCTCATTATTCCAGAAATAAGCATGGGTTCTCTAACCATACTTCTAGGATAATTCAATCCACAAAGCGTCTTCTCGTGAGGGATTTCACCATAAGGGGACCACTTTGGAATTAATCCTTTGTGCTATCGGGATTTATTCAAGGGTTTACATCAATGACAACCAACCTTAATCAACAATCTCCCCCTTTGGCATTGATGGCAACACTCTGATGCAAAATTGAAATTATGTCATGCAATACTGAAGTCATATCACTCATGCTCCCCCTGTAAACATGCATCTATCCTCTGCATCTCTGTGACCATTGCTCCCCCCTGGAACCATGCCTATTTCCTCTACATCTCATTAATATCTCCAGCTTTTTTTATCAATGGAAAAGGTATCTTTCCATCCGGGGCTGCTCCCCCTGACTAGATTGTCCTCTTTTTGTTGCTTCCTCGTGTACATCTAAGACATATAAGATAATCATTCAAAAGCATTCATTTTGGAGTAGAAATAACTCTGAGTCTTTGGCAAAGATACTCGAAGGCTTCCAATGGAAGTGGTTTTGTAAATATGTTTTCCACTTGTTATTTTGTGCCCACATACTCAACTATGATGTTCTTTTCTGTAACCTTCTCCCGTAGAAAGTGATACTTGATTGGAATGTGCTTCGTCTTGGAGTGCATCACCAGGTTCTTTGAGATAGTGATGGTGCTTGTATTATCACAATATATTGGAATGGTCTCATGATACTCAACCTATATATCTGTCAGAGTTTGTTTCATCCAAAGAACCCATGTACAACATGATACTGCTGCAATATACTCTGTCTCGGTTGTAGATAAAGATATTGATAATTGTTTCTTGCTTAGCCATGATACTAAACACTCACCCAAGTAGAACATTTCTCCACTGGTGCTTCATCGGTCATCAATACAACCTTCCCAATCTGCATCTGTGTAGGCAATAAGCGATAGATCCTTTCCTTTGGGATACCATGATCCAAACTCTTTTGTTCCTTTGAGATATTTGAAAATCGTCTTCACTGCTAATACATGTGATTCCTTTGGTGCTTCTTGAAATCATGCCACCTATCCAACTGCCTGCATTACATCTGTTCTGGATGTTGTCACATATAGTAGGCTGCCAATCATTAACATGTATTGCCTCTAATTTGTAGACTTTGAATCATCATCTCTGCTCAACTTTCAACTGGTTTGCATGGGAGTGATAACTAGTTTGCAATCTTCCATTCCGAACCTCTTTAGCATTTCTCTTATATACTTGGTTTGAGAAATAAAAATTCCTTGGTTGCTTTGACGTATATGAAGTCCTAGAAAAAATGATAGTTCTCCAAGTAATGACATTTCAAATTCATTATGCATATCCTTTGCAAATTTATGGCTTAACCTGTCATCATCACTACCAAAAATAATATCATCAACATAAACTTCAATTAATAAAATATTACCTTGACTTACCTTGATGTAGAGGTTTTTGTCTGCACTTCCTTTTCTAAACCTTGGCTGATGTAGATACTTATCCATTCTAGAGTACCATGCTCTAGGAGCCTGTTTTACACCATACAAGGCCTTCTTTATTTTACAAAAATAATCTGCGTTCTCTGATAACTGAAATCCTTCTGGTTGTTCAATGTAGACATCTTCTTCAAGTTCCCCATTCAGAAAAGATGATTTTATGTCCATCTGATACACTTTAATATTTTTGGAGCATGCATAAGCTAAAAGCAAACAGATTGCTTCCATTATGGAAACTGGGGCAAATGTCTCTTCAAAGTCGATTCCTTCAATCTATGCATATCATTTACATACCAATCTAGCATTGTTCCTTGTAACATGTCCATCTTCATTCAATTTATTCCTCAAAACCCATTTTGTGTCGATCGCATTCTTATTCTTTGGTCTTGGAACCAATTCCCAAGTGTCATTTTTCTCTATTTGATCCAATTCTTCATCCATGACCTTATTCCAAAATTCATCCTTGCTAGCTTCTTCAAAAAAGTTTGGTTCAATTGTAGATAAGAGTGCTAGGTGTGTTTGTTATGGTTAACACATTCTTCTTCTAGTCTCAACTCTCACATCTTTGTTTCTGATAATCTAATATGAAGGATGATTCTTCTGTACATCTACTAGGTGTCTTTGGAGACACTTTTTGAACTTGCTCTTTAGTTTCTGTCATATTATCTTCATCTTCCTCTTCTACTTATTTTTCATCTTCTGCTTCTTCTTCGAAAGGTTGTTCCATTGATTCATTTTCTTCTTCCTTTGATTATTTTCTGCTTGTTTCATCAATTGTTACATTGATGCTTTTCACAACTTTGTTCAACCTCAGATTGTAACACTTCTATGCTTTCCTTGTACTTGAGTAACCAATAAGTACTCATTTGTCCACACAAGAGTCAAACTTTCCCATTATGCCATCTTCTCTTTTGATGTAGCATTTGCTTCCAAAAACTCTAAAGTGATTCACATTTGTTGGTCTTCCTTTCCATAGCTCGTAGGGAGTTTTGTCAGTGTTGTTTTTTAGCATTACTATGTTTTGAATGTAAAATATTGTATGCACTACCTATGTCCAAAATATATCTGTCAATTTGGAATTCATTAGCACTGTTCGAGCCATTTCTTGTACTATCATCTTCTTTCTTTCAACAACTCCATTATGTTGAGGTGTCCTAGCAAGAGATAATTTCTTTTTTATTCCATGATTGTTGCAGTAGTCCAAAAATTTCTTTGAATTGAAATCTCCTCCCTTATCATATCTCAAGCATTTGATTTTTTAATCCATTTCATTTTCAACCATTTCCTTGTAGATCTTAAAGTTTTCAAAATATTCTGACTTATTCTTGAGAAAGAAAAATACAGTCATTCTTGTATAATCATCAACTAATAACATAAAGTATTTATCACCTTTTAAACCCTTTGTTGTAGTTGGTCCAACTAGATCAGTGTGCACAATTTCCAGTGGTCTTGTCATTGAATATTCCTTTTATTTGAACCCGGTCTTTGTTTGCTTTCCTTGTTGACAATGCTTGCATAAAGTGTTGGTTGGTTTCGTGATCTGGGGCATTTCTCTGACTGCTTCTCTTTTGATGACCTTGAAAATACTATCAAAATGTATGTGACCCATTCTTTTGTTCCATAGACAACTTTCATCTTCCTTTCCTAGACAACACTTTTCATTTCCAATTTCACTTAACACATATATGTTCCTTGAAGTTCTTGTAGTTGTAGCAATCAATTTTCTTGAACCTTCTTTTCTTATCTCGCACTTTTTTGAATCGAAAGTAAATTTATGACCTTGGTCACACATTTGACTCACACTTAGAAGATTATGTTTCATATCTTCTACTAGTAGAACATTTTCTTCCTTTGTATGCTTGTTCCCAATTTTGACTATGCATTTTTCAATGATTTTAGCTGAATCATCATTTCCGAAGGAGATTGATCCATCTCTTTCCTTTTTTAATGTAAGAAACCTGTCTCTATCACCTATCATGTGTTTTGAACAGCCACTGTCAACATACCAACCATGTTTCTTTTGCTTAGCTTGTAGAGTGAGTGTGCATTCTTCATTGCTATACTGATTCTCCTTTCTTATCCATGTCCTTTTCTAAGGTTCCTGTCTATGACTGTTGTTATTATGTTGCAGTTCTCTAGGAGGGACTGTCATTCTGTAATCTTTGGCCATGTGTCCAAATTTGTTACATTTGTAACATTCCACTTCAGTGCTCAAAGATTCAAACCTGTTGTAACTTTTTCTCTGTGTTTCACTAGGCCTTCTTGGATAACCCTTTTGTGTATGACTTTCAAAGTTGTTTATGTTCCTATTGTTATCTCTGCAATTCACAAATTTATATCCAAAATTATTAAATGCATAACATAAACCAAAAAATATAGCTTGATACCTAGGAGTTGAAGATCTTCTGAAAAGAGGTGTTCTTATGAATCCTTCTTCTTCTTGAGGCCTATCTGTCTGTTGTTGATTCTGAAATCTAAATCTTCTCGATGGAGGAGTGTCCCTATAATATTCCTTGTATAACTTATTATCCCCTTTGATTGTTTATGTTGGAGAAATTTCTATTTTCAACGCACTAGTTCAGTGGGAGTAACATTGGTTCATTGAGAGTTAACTGACTAGTTCTATTTTTTAGACTTTCTATTTTTACCATCACTATTATGCATCCATGCATTCCTAAAGAAAGCTAACTGCTTGATTTATTTTCTTAATTATGGAATTCTTTGCCCTATATATGAGTGTATTCCACTCATTCATTGTGTCATATTGATCATGATCTATGTATCAATCATCAGCTCATTGGAGTAGTGTGAATATATTTTGTCATTCTTCGATATTGAATCTCTCTTATTTTCTTGATAAGTTTTGTTTGTACTTGCTTTAGCTAGATCTCCTATGTATGTTTCCATGAAACATTGACATGGTATTAGAGGTATGTTGCTTGGAGCAAGCCAGACAAGCCAAAGAATAAGGAAAATTGGGGTTTCGGGGAGCTAAATCCATGGTCATAACTTTCAACAATTATTCCTCCCAAAATATTACATTTTTTAGGAAACAACCATCCATGATAGTAAATCGACCCATTTTGGAAGTGGGTTTTCAACCATTTGGTGAGATTCCTCACTATTTTCCCAGAAAGTAAGTCACAATATCATCTCCTAAAACTAATATGAATTTTTAATTTCTTAATTTTTCACTTGCAGATTGAGAGTAAATTTTTAGGTGTTCTTAGAATCAGTGGGAGAGACAGATATGACAATTATTATACAACCAAACTTGGTGGTAATCCTCACACCATACAATTATTTTGATTGGAATCTGAAGGCAGAATTCCAACTCAGAAGGAAAGGATTGTATAATTTGACGATGGCGACAGAAACAGAACCTACATCAACGATTGAGAAGATGAGATGGGAGAACCGTAAGGATGAGGTCACATGACTACTTCTTGAGTTAATATCCACTGATTTGTGGTTTCATGTTGCCACATGCAAGACTCCAAACGATATCTGGACCACCTTGGAAGGAATCTTTGGAAAGCAGGATGAGATGCAAGGTCATATGCTTGAGGTAGAGTTGAATACCTTAGACCCTAAAATTTTTGATAATATACAAGATTTTTTTACTAAATTTAAATCTTTTCTATTAATCTTGGGTGAATGTGGTATTGATAAGTCTAGACAAGAGAAACAACTTATTCTAACAATATTGGCCAAGCTAGGACCATAATACAATGTATATGTTTCCAATTTCCATTCTGGCAGATGTCTTTTTGGAACAAATTGGAAAATGCCTATGTTGGCTCAGTTCATTGAGTCTCTTACAAAAGAGTAGACAAAACTCATACATATGGGCCTCATGAAAGATCCAAAATCACATGCACTCACCATGCAGGATGGAAAAGGGTCATTCAAACAGAATAGTAAGGAGGGATATTTCAAATCCTTTAATGATTCTTCAGGTTCCAAAGACTCTTTAGATTCCAAGAAGAAGAAGAAGGGAAAGCAATGCACTTACTACAATAAACCGAATCATGAAGAATCCATATGCATGAAGAAACATATTGATCTTATGGCACATGCACTTCAGCAGAACAACCTTGAAAACTTCATTCCAGAGGGAGTCAAGAAGTAGAAGGAAGAAGATCCTACTCCTAAGAAAGGTAATCATCATGCTTTTGTTGCAATTAATTTCTCATTTGATTCATGAATTATAGATTCTGGTGCAACCCATCATATGGCAACAAAAGAGGAAGTTTTCTCTTCCTTGAGTCCATGCTCAAGACCCCCTATTCCCATGGGGTATGATACTTTAGTAGAAGTAGCAGGAGAAGGGAGAGTGGAACTCCACAATGGCAGTTTTGAGAATGTTTTACATGTTCCAAAGCTTTCTATGAATCTGCTCTCAGTTTATCAGAATGCTCAGAAAGTTAAAAGGGTTGAATTTACATTAGATTTAGTTTCAGTAATTGACATGCATGACAATTCCATCATTGCAATTGGTGAGGTGGATCACAAGTCAAGGTTGTATAAATTCACTAAGTTTTCTACCGATGACTCCTCTATTCTACTTACACATAAGGAGAGTACTTTGCATGCACCTCCAGTGCAACATGCATATACTCTTGTTCTTCCATCAGTTTCAGACATCAAATATGATTCCATACACTCAGATTCTATACATGGAAATAAGCAGATAGTACATCCAGATAACAAGTCAACGTCGAAGCTTCAGCAGATGCCCAAGAAGGCACATACCACACTTCAGGAAGAAAACAACCTTGCAGGGAATCCAATGGATTCGAGGAGGACTTGATCTCATCATGAGGATCCTTCTCATGTGTTTTTAGCTTCAGAACCTGCGATGCCCATGCATTGTTATATGGTTCAATATATTGATCCAAAAAACTACAATAGGGTTGTGGGAAATCCATTATCACAAGCAGCCATGCAGAAGGAGTATGACTCACTCCTACAGAACTAGACTTGGAATCCGGTTCCACGTCCACCAGAAAGGAATATTTTCAGGTGTAGATGGGTCCATAGGATTAAGAAGTACAAGGCCTGATAGGTTGCCAAAGGACTTCATCATATCCATAAATATTTCTACATATTCATGAAGACTTTCAATGAGTAGAAGTTTCAGACTTTACGGAATCGTCTTGCAGTGAAGAACACAATTGTCTAGAAGTTGTTATTTTCTTCTTTTGATACATTATATTTTGAGGGGGAGTTTTGTTCCCATGTGGTTTTTCCTCTTTCATCACTTTTATTCAGTGTTCATTAGTTGCATTGTACATGAGTACCTAAAATGGCCTAGTGGTCGGGACTCATTTTTACTCCATAGTGATGTTCAGGGGGTTGTTGGAGAAATTTCTATTTTCTACACACTAGTTCAGTGGGAGTAACACTAGTTCATTGGGAGTTAACTGACTAGTTCTATTTTTAGACTTTCTATTTTTACCATCACTATTATGCATGCATGCATTCCTAAGGAAAGCTATCTGCTTGATTGATTTTTTTAATTATGGAATGCTTTGCCCTATATATGAGTGTATTCCACTCATTCATTGTATCATATTGATCATGATATATGTATCAATCATCAACTCACTGGAGTAGTGTGAATATATTGTCTCATTCTTCTCTATTGAAATTCTCTTATTTTCTTGATAAGCTTTGTTTGTACTTTCTTTATCTAGATCTCCTATGCAGATTTCCATGAAACACTGACAGTTTCTGCATAGCTTTTTGAATATGTTTCTTGCTCTATTGTTTTGGAGCTTGATCCCTTTTACGCCTGATTGTATCCAAGACCGGACTTGTCAAGATGATATTTTTTACTGTTGATAATGTCATCCAAAACTTTTGAGCTATTCTGCATATTTTTATTTTGAATATCCTTTCTTAATGTGACAATATCTTCTTCCAAATTTCCAATGTTCTTGTCCTTTTCTTCTAGATATTCTTTGAGTGCTTCTTCAATTATTTTATATTCTTCTATTTGAACCTTCAAATTTGTGATCATTTGTTCTAGTTCTTGATTATCTTGTTTCTTGTCTAGTTCCGCTTGTAGTTTCTTGTTTTTCTTTTTTTCTCTTCTGATAGATTCTATGGAACACATCAATTCTTCTCAGTAGTCAACTTATGCTTCTTCAATTTCTTCTTCAACTTCTTCATATTCTTATTTAGAGTCTTATTTATCAGAGTCTTCTACTTCCATGAATAGAACTCTTCCTGTCTCACTGTCACTAACTTCATCTTCATCTAATGAAGAGATGTATTCTTCAGTGCATAAGCTTTTCTTGAAAACTTTCTTTGTAGTTCTTTTGCCTTTATATGTTTGTTTGTATTTTGAGTAACCTTCATCGTTTCTCTTTTTCTTATGAGGACATTTGTTAGAAAAATGACCAATACCATCACAATTAAAAAAAATTAAAGGAAGCTTACCTCTATACCTATTGTCGGTTCCCTTGTTCAGTGTTTTGAGGAAGTTGGCCACTTCTTCATCATCTTCTGAGACACCATTGTTGTTGATATGTTCTTCTTGTTGCTTTTCCTTTTGATTTAATCTTTTGGATGCTTTGAAGGCTGCTTCTTTTACATCTGGATTTTGTTGTTCAGATCTCATTTGATATGATGTGAATATTCCATGCAGTTCATCCATGCTTATTGAGTTTAGATCTAATCTTTCTTCTAGTGTTGATATCTTAGGGTCAAATCTCATAGGAAGAGATCTTAGTACCTTTTGAAAAATTACAGATTCTTTGATTTCTTCTCCCAATCCTATGATTGAATTCATTGTTTCATTGAATTCTAAGAAGTAGGCTGCAATATTCTCATCTTCCTTCATATTTAGTTGTTTGAATTGACCTCTGTAAGTTTGAAGCTTTGTTGCTTTGACTTTTGAATCTCCTTCATAAATATTTTGAATCTTGTCCCAAATCTCTTTAGTGGATATACAATGTGAAACTTTGGTGAATATTGTTTCACTGAGACCATTCAAAAGTGAATTTGTGGATTTGAAATTATTCTGACCGAGTTTCACTACTTTGTCATTTGTTGGTGGAACTCCTAGTGTTGTGTATCCATCTACAATTGATTGCCGAATTTCAAATCCATGTGCCTGTATATATTTCTTCATCCTTATGCTTCAAAAAGCATACTTTTGTCCATCAAACTGTGGTATTCCATTTTTATACAAGTTGTTTCTCTCCATGATATAAGTTTTAGTGGTTAAATTGATTTTCGAAGGAACCTGTTGTGAAACCAATTGTTGGATTACTGAGAGAGGGGGGTGAATCAATAGTAGAGTAATTATAATCCTTTTTAACCAAATAATCCAAGTGTTATATCAATGTATAATTATCATCCAATAATGAGCAATGAACAAATGAACATTCATACACATACACAATACACCAGTGTTTTACTTGGAAACCCAAAGTGGGAGAAAACCACTGAATGTTTTTTATTATATGTATTGAATAATTACATTCATTGGAAGCACCAACTTCCGTTGTTTTCCATTTGCAAATGGAAGGAGGCTACAACTAGAAGGAGGCTACAACCCCCTATGTTCTCTGGCTATAATAGGAAGATAGTTACAACCACCTGTCCTTGCCCCATCCAACCGCCCTGAAGTAGAAGTAGAATGATGGAACCACTATCACACTATCACTATGAGATATATAACTATAAACCTGTACCAATAAACCTAAAACATGCATCAACCTGTACCTCAACCTATAATCAACTTGTACCATAAACAAGTGCATCATGCGATCAAACATGCACCAACCTGTACCATAAACAAGTGTATCCAACCATGTACCAAGTATGTACCAATCATGTGTCACCTATTCATCAACTATGACTCATCAACATGTACCAACATCATCAACTATACATCTCATGTATGTGCCAACTCATCAACTATTTGTCTCAACCATGTACCCAACATCTACCTTAACCAAAATCCCTCATCAGTTTCATCATCCAAATATGATTTGTAACTTTGTAATAGACCTAGTGTATATGATCACATACCTGCAAACCTTCCTTAAATTTAACAACAAGAGACTAGCATTTTCATCAAACTTTTCTTTAGTCTCACATGACTAGTTTTAGATTAGTTAACAACCCTAACATGAAATAATCATAACTATGTACCTGTAATGAATAAACATCTGAAACTGATACACAATTCTCTTCATTGTGTTTTATGCAATTCCTCCAAGTTTAACTACTTGAAACCTCTCAGAAAATGAGTTATAGAAACAATGACATACCTTGTTGAATTCTGGCTTATTCTAGAGAGAGACCTTGTAGAGCGTGCCCCACGTGGAATATTTGTTGAATAGATATGAAAATGTTAAAAAGAATATTAAAGACTATAATATAACCAACACATGTTTTCTTACTGAATTTGTATCTGTTATGAAGAATCTATGGCATTTTTTCCCGAAACACATGTTTTAGACTAGTTTCAGGACTAGCCACAAACCCTATTTTCCACGGAGTTTAACTCAAAAAATACAACTACCCACAAGCTAAATTTGTTACCATATATACTTGGATATGTTTCCTCAATGGAATAGCAATTTCACAGTCTGAATCATTTTATAAAAAATGTTATTGCGAAAATGGTGAGATGACTTGTAAATAACATACCTTAAAAAGCATCATCAAAAGAATTTATCCTCCCTTGAATTCCAGCCTTCTTTTCTTCACATTCCTTCTGAAATTAGGCTTATATATCCTTTGGTTACCTCATACCCCTATATATATTCAATATTCTCAACTGTGATCCAAAATGAGAGAGCCTTACCTCATATTTATACTCTCCAAGTAGCTTCCTTGAAAACATCTTCTAGGTCACTTTGCCCACTTTCCTTATTTTAGGGTTAACCCACTTCTAATTTCTCCATTAAATTTATTATTTAAATAATTTATTTTGTATTCACTTTGAATTGTAGTACATTGATCACTTCAATTTATTATTTACCTTCTAAAATCTCTTAAACCACTATGACTACTTTGATCTTTCAGGGCTTCTAGATGACATATGAGGGTCCTCCAACTTCATAAGGCCATAACTCTCAAACCGTGAGGGTTTATGTGACATTCTACATACCACCAGAAATGGAATGACATGTACTATTCATATAGAATATTATTACCTACAAATATATCAAAACTCATATCATTATCCATCAAACAAACTTGGGTCCATTACCCAAACCCATTTTCTCCAACTTCTTATGGCCATAACTCTCTACCCGTGAGGATTTATGTGACGTTCCACATACCACCGGAAATGGAATGACAAGAAATATCCATATAGGATAGTTTCAATGACAAATTTTCTGACCTTCATCTCATTATTCCACAAATAAGCATGGGTTCTATAACCATACTTCTAGGATAACTCAATCCACAAAACATCTTCCCATGAGGGATTTCACCATAAGGGGACCACTTTGGAGTTCATCCTTTGTGCTATAGGGATTTATTCAATGGTTGACATCAATTAAAACCAACCTAAATCAAGACTACTTACTTTGAACAATAATACATGATTACTTCTTATATACTATGTATGGTGTATTGGTGTATATCTTATACTATTCTTCATTTTTCATTGGATAGTCTTCGTCGTTGATTGGATATAAATTGAATACATGGTCTGATTGAAGCAGAAGTTCAAAAATACTAATTGATCTAAATACTGATTCACTGCCCTCTCAGTATTTCCAACAATTGGTATCAGAGAAGGTTGCCTTCAGAAAAATTTAACCACTGGAAGGAAAATCTTGAGCAAAGATGGATGACCATGAGCACATTCCAAATGAGATTCAATGATTTGATGGAATAAATTATGCATACTGGAGGGATAGAGTGAAAACTTTCCTAACATATTTGGGAGTAGACATTTGGTACTCAATTGTAAATGGCTATGTAATCCCAAAGAATGCTCCAACCTATCCAAATGAGAAGAAACTTATGAGTTGTAATTCAAACGCCATACATGTTATTCTAGGAGCATTGAAACCAACCATTGTTAGAAAAGTGATGGGATGCAACACTGCTAAAGAGGTATGGGACAAACTCAAGAGTATTTGTGAAGGTGATCCAAAAGTTAAGAAGGTCAAGCTTCAACGACATAAAGAAGAATTTGAAAATTTGAAGATGGATGAAAAGGAAGATATTGCAACCTATTTTCTTAGAGTTGATGAAGTTGTTAATGCTATTAGAGTATTAGGTGAAGATCTCAATGAATCCTTGGTTGTACAGAAAGTGTTAATATCACTTCTCTTGAAGTATGATGCTAAGGTCTCCACCATTGAAGAAACTAGGGACTTGACCAAAATGACAATGGATGAATTACATGGGTCTCTTGTAGCATATGAAATGAGAACAGGTGCAAAAAGCGACCAACCAAACAATGAAGCATCCTTTAAAGCCATAAATAAGACAAAATACAAGGATTATGACCTTGATGAAGAAATAACAAATTTCGTAAGAAGGCTCCAGAAGGGAACTTACAGATACAAAGGCAAGTCTCATCTCAAATGCTTTAACTATGGTATAATATGACATATTGCTGAAAAATGATACTATAAAAAGAGAAATATCAACAATAAAAAGAGCTTCTACTCCAAGGATGATGACATCTACTCAGATGAGAGTGATGAAGAAGATAATGATGGAGGATGAAGTCCTCTTCATAACCCAAGAAACCCAGGATGATGATCACAAGAGTTATAAAGAAGAAGAAATCATTTTTGAAGAAGATTCAGATGAAGAAACCAACCTTGATTCCTTTTGGGGATACAAAGAAAATGTAGAGAGTGAACAAGAAGATGAGAATCTTGAAAAGTTGAAGCATGTTGAAACTGAAAATAACAAGCTTAGAAACACAAACATAATGCTAAAAGGTGAATTGAGTAGTTGTGAAGAAGAGAATTACAAGCTTGAAAATACCATTGATAGCTTGGAGGAAAAATTAGAAGATTTTGAGAAATTGAAAGCAGAATTGAATCACACAAAAGGGGAGCTACTATTGATAATAGAAAAGTTGAAGAAGTTCGAATCTCCAAATGACAAGACAAGACTAGGATACAATGACAATTTGAAGACAACAAAACAAGAGAAGGAAGATGAAAATGATGAAACCAACACTCCAGAGAAAGTTGAACAACAAGATAGAAGACTAGAATTCAGAAGTAATGAGACATCAAGAAGATCTTATCCCATAAAGTATGAAAGAAATCATTGTGAAGGAAACTACAGAAGAATAGATCGTGAACCCAGATGGACCACACCACAAAGAAGATCACTTACTTCCAGGTATCAAAATTTATTTATTGGACATTGTTATACTTGTGGAAATTTTGGACACAAGGAAATCAATTGTAGAATCAATGAAAGGAATAACTATACAAGCTACATGAATGGTGCAAATAGTATATATGGAAATGTTCATAGACCTATCAACTTAAATTATAATCCATTTGACCCATAAATGGATCAAAATATTGTATGCTACAAGTGCAATAATCTTGGTCACAAAGCATGAGATTTCAGAGAGATGAAGGAAGATAATCCTATGCCAAATGTCCCTATACCAACTACAACATGGAAAAGGAAAGAAATTCCACACAATGAAAACTGTCAAATAGTATTGGTCACTAAAGAATGCAAAGAAGAAGATGAATGGTTGATAGACAGTGAGTGCTCATCTCATATGACTAGAGATCAAAGAAAATTTGTCAGCTTGAAGAAAAAGGGTGAAAATGTTGCATTTGGAGATGACTCATCTACAAAAATACTTGGAAAAGGAACTGTAAATCTTGAAAGTGAAAATGTAAAAGGAAAATTCCTATTGGTTGAAGATCTGAAGCATAATCTCCTCAGTGTCAGAAGCATATGTGATCAAGGATACACTCTTACGTTTGACTCCCAAAAATGTAAAATCAAAGAAAAGAACTCAGGAAAATTGGTTGCAACTGCAACAAGAAGACTGAACAACATATACATCCTAGACATGAAGAAGAGAGAGAATACATAAGTCACATAAAAGGATTCAAAGGAAGAAAAAGTCCCAAAGACCAAAAATAAGGATGAAGTATTATTGAGTGCCACATGTTCAGGGGGAGTAGCCCCAAAGAAGAAGGTCACCTTATGCCATTGAATTCGGGGGGAGAAGACCCACCCTTTTCCATTTATGTTAAAGGGGGAGAGAAATTGGGATCATGATGACAAGGGGAGAATGAGTGTTTCCATCAATGAGAAAGAAGCATATTGTTGGAAGATTGGTATTTGTCATTGATGTCAACCCTAGCCACTAGATTTTGGACCCTACAGTTGATCGAAGTAGATAGAAATGAAGGAAATTACACATGTAGATACAAAACCCATGGATGGATAGTATAAGTCATGCCACTTCCGGTGGTATGTGGCACGTCATGTGGATCCTCACGATTGAGGAGAAATGAATTTTTGAAGATGACAATGTGAATTGAAGAAGAAACTACATGTCGGCCCTAATGTTAAAAGGAACTGACATAAAGGGTATAAATACATCTCATTATAMATTCATTTTTTAATAMACACAAGTTTATTAATGAAAAAGGAGATATAAGTCGAATTTATGAGGAAATATGAAGTCAAGAAGGCCGAATTTCAAGGGAGGATGAAGTCTTTTTGGTGATGTGTTCTAAGGTATGTTATTTATAGGACATCTTACCATTTTTGCTATAACTTTGTTTCTAGAAAGATTCAGATGGTGAAATTCGGAGGCTATTGAGAATACATATCTAGGTACCTATGGTAAAAATTTCCTCTCTTTGTTCACTACAATATTGGAGATACACTCTATGGAAGATAGGGTTTTTGACTATTCCTGAAGCTAGTCATAAACAAGTGTTTCAGGTAAAACAATCATAACGTCTTCATAGAGAATCAAAATGAAGTGAGACTAATTGCATTGGAAATATTACGGGATTTAGTTTCTTGTGTATGAATTTTAGAATATGATGTTAAATATTGAGCGCGGGGAATTCTATACAAGTTCACTCTCCTAAATAAACCAAAATTGAATAAGGTCTACCATTTTCTCTATAACTCCTTTTCTGGCAGGATTCAAGGAGTGAAACTTGGAGGAGTTTTAGAGAATACATTGAATAATATTATCTACAAGATAAGAGTATTCCAAGAAGTGAATAATTTCAGAAGTTGAAGAAATCTGAGGAAGCACTATCAGGTTCTATGTGATGGTTGGTTGATGGTGATACTTTAATGTAAATTTTTATTATCTCTCATATATTCTTGGGTGGAAGTAAGAGGCAAGGATGGAGAGGTCAACCCTCTCTTGATATTGGAGGATTGTATCTTCCTTTCGGAGGTTTATCCCTCCTTTTATATTTGGAAGCTGTAGCTACCTTTGGAATTCATTGCTTCCTTTGAACAATAATACATGATTACTTCTTATATACTGTGCATAGTGTATTTGTGTATCTCTTATACTATTCTTAAATTGTTCATTAGATAGTCTTCATTGCTAATTGGATATAAATTGAATACATGATCTGATTGAAGTACAAGTTCAAAAATACTAATTGCTCTAAATACTGATTCACCCCCCTCTCAATATTTCCAACAGGATGAATAATAAATGATTAACTATCTTGATGAATAATAAATTATTGAATCTTTTGAAAAAATAATTATATAGCTATAGGTTTCATATCTCAGAGTGTGCAATAAATAATGGAAACACATTAAATACATAAAATGTAACATAACTTACACATTTCCATATCCAAAAACATATATTTTGTATTATTTGAAAGAGACATAGCCATGCACATTACGTAGAGGAAAATTCCTCTACCCCCTTATCCTCATTACTGAAGTATTCTTACAACCTACATAGGTTGTCTCTCATAGGCCAAAAATCGTGAATTACATGAAATTTTAAACATCTAAACTACGCAGTGTGATAATAAACATAGTTGTTCAGTTCTAAGTTCTTTCATTTATATGGGTTAAATTGAACATTTATTTGATTACTCCCACTTCTATTCGAGTGTGGTAACAAACATAGTTGTTCAGTTCTAAGTTTTTTCATTCTATGGGTTAAATTAAAAATTTATTTGATTACTCCCACTTCTACTTGACTACGAGTACCCTCCCAGGTGCCAAAGGCAACCCAAGCCTCATGATTTGAAAAATCAAATCCAAACTAGAAAAAAGAACACATGGAATGAAATGTGAGTTTTTTGCACACTTGGTTAAGATATTTTTTACAACCTTTAGTCTCAATATATATTTATGAAAATTTTAAGGGAGGGAATATGAATAATTCCTCAACAACATATCGAAATTTGGTGTCCAAAATCAAATATTTGAGGTTTTGTAATGTAGTAAATGCTAGACCCATGTCATTGTTGAAGCCAAAACATGAAATGTTTCATCGTGTTTGGTTTGGGGTTTAGCCAAAACCCTTAAAATCAACATTTCATCGCCAAAATAAAATATTTGACATTGTGGAATGGCTAAATACTATACCCCTTTCCTTTCTCAAATCATAAAAGAACTAATTAAAAGAAGGAAATTTCACCAAAATGAAAACTAAAAATAATTTTGTTTTCTAGTTTGCAATATTTCTCAGAACCAAGGTTTCTTACATAAGACTCCCTTGGTGAGAAAATAGTGAAGTGTATTTCTCACAATGTGAATGATGAAAATTCAGTCATTATCTTACTAATTTGGCCAAGTTCTTCCTCTGAAATCCATGTAGCAACTTCCAAGTTTCTACCTTTCCACTTGACTGGATACTCTCTATAATTATTCTTTCCTGTCTTCTAGGAAAGCATTTCTTCTAGAATATCCTAAAATTCATCATGTTTTTTTTGTGTTTTCTCTTTAATAACTTCATAATACTCATAAAAATCTTCCACAATGAACACTGGTGAGATATCCAGCCCCTTGGGTAGCTCAAATTTGTTTTTCTTATCGAAAATCTTCTTTAGGATCTTCCAATGTCCTCTCTTCTTAAAAACTTCAACTTTCTATAGGGCCTCCTTGGAAATGTATCCTTCCTCAAATGAATTAACACCATGTTACACATCAAATTTCCACACATAGGTACCTCTCCCTAAGTGTCATAAAAGTGTCATATGCACCTTGCTAAGTGTCACATACACCTCAACACCACGAAATAACATGTGTCACAGTCCCTAGTTAATGTGGAGGAGAAATATATTTTATGAAGGTCAAAATACTATGTGCACATGAATTAATTATTAATATTCATGAAAAGGAAGTTAATTTAGTGTGAGAATCCACCTCACATTTGGTTTCTTATTTTTTAGGGGAGGTTGAGGATCTCATGGATGGTTGAAATATTTCCTCAAAATTCTTGAGAGATATTTCCTCCCTAAAATCCTTAAGAGATATTTTCTCCCTAAATATATTGGAGATCTTATTTTAGTGGATTTGATGAGTGATCCTCTCCATGGTGGTTAAGCCTCCAAATCCTATATAATGAGGGATTTCCATGGAGAAGAGGAGACAGATTAGAGGTATCAAACCTATGATCTTGGGAGGAAGTTTTTGGATATCAAACTTATTATCTTGGAAGCATCGTGCAAGGGATGGACGAGGATGACTTGGAGAGGTTGTTGCAACTGCATTTACATATTGTAAGTGTCCTTTTAATGTTCTCATTAATATATGCTTCGCCTATATCCTTGAAGTTTTTGTATTATTGCATATTCTTGTCTATTATGGATGAATTTGGTTTAAACTAATCTTGGTAGAGTAGGAAGTTGTTTTTTCTTCGTCGTCCATTGCATTGCATGTATCATGTCATGCTAAGGAGCTTGGAGATCAAGTTCAGATTGGATTAAG
>JASDQU010947189.1:0-16961 GCA_032191745.1 Picea mariana
TTCTCTGGTGGACGTAGCTCACACTGGGTGAACCACGTAAATTTGTGTCTCTATTTTATTGTGTATCTTCTGTGTTTTTTTTCCGCATTTGTTTTATTTTATTTCTCCGCGGTCCTATTTTTCTAACAGACAACACCTAATAATGTGACAGAAGTAATATCCTTTATGGGTCTAGCTAGCTACTTCAGAAAATTCATTGCAAGATTTTCAAGGATTTCTCACCCAATAACTTCCTTACAAAGGAAGGGGGTGAAGTTTCAATGGACAATGTAATGTGAAAAGAGTTTTTAGCAATTGAAGAAATTATTAACCAATGCTCCAATCTTGAGGATTGCAGATCCAAATGAAGATTTTGTGGTTTGCATTGATGCATGAAAAGAAGGACTTGGTGGAATCCTGAATCAGAATGGGTTTGTAATCTATTTTGAATCGAGAAAATTAAAAGAGCATGAAAGGCTCTATTCCACTCATGATTTGGAGTTGGAAGCCATAGTTCATGCCTTGTAAAAGTGGTATTAAATATTTGTTTGAGCTAAGGATAGACCATAATGGTCTGAAATTTATTTTTGATCAACATATAGTAAATGAAAAACAAAGAAGATGGTTGGAATTCCTCTACGAATATGACTTTGACATCAAACACATAAAAGGAAATGAAAACAAAGTGGAAAATGTAATCAACAAGAGAGTGCATGAAATGCATGCTACAACCATTAGCATGTATCAAATATACCTCAAAGGAAGAATTTTTGAGGTTGCAAAAGAAGATTTGTAGTACATAGAGTTAGTGACAAAACTACAATAGGGAAAGATGCAACAAAAAGTTGAAGATTTTGAATTGGGAAATGATGAAGTTCTCTTGTACATGAACCAAATTTACGTGCCCAATTCTCATGAGTTAAAAATCATAATTTTGAAAGAGATACATAATATTACTTATGCTAGGCACCCTTGATATAAAAAAACAGTGGCAACAATCAAGAGCCAATATTATTGGCCAGGCATGAATAAATAAATTGTTGAGTACATTTCTAAATGTATGGAGTGTCAGGACGTCCAGGATGAGCATAGACACCCAACTGGGTTGTTGTAGCCATTTTCCATTCCCGAGTGGAAGAGGGATGTGGTGACAATTGATTTCATCACCACATTTACCAGAACAAGAAAGCAACATGATGCTATCATGGTGGTGGTGGACAAGCTTACCAAACCTGTCCATTTCATCCCTATGAAGGTTACTCACAAGGTAGCCAATGTTGCTGATATTTATATGAGGGAATTAACACGCTTGCATGGCATACCAAAGACAATTGTGTTTGACAAAGACCCAAAATTTACCTCAAAGTTTTGGAGGGGATTATTCAAGGGGTTGGGAACAAATCTGAACTTTAGTACAACTTATCATCTTGAGTCTAATGGGAAAACAAAGAGGGTGAACCAAGTGATAGAGGATATGCTAAGGATGTACATGATGGAAAAACCATCTAAATGGGAAGATTATATACATTTGGTAGAATTTGCATACAACAATGGGTATCATGCATCACTTAAGATGAGCTCATTTGAAGCACTGTATGGCAGAAAGTGCAACACATGAATAAGCTGGGACAACCCAGCTAATAGAGTAGTGATTGGGCCAGATTTGCTCAGGGAAATGGAAGAGAAAATGTTGAAAATAAAATAGAATTTAAAGCCTGCCCAAGATAGGAATAAAAACTATGTTGATAAGGGCAGAACCCATAAGGAATTTAAAGTGGGTGATCATGTATTTTTGAAGGTGAAAGCCAACAAAATTTCACTGAAGTTGGGAAACTGTTCCAAGATGGTAGCTAGATATTATGGGTCATTTGAAATCCTAGAAAAGATTGGACCAGTAGCTTACATGCTTGCATTACCTGCATCTATGAATATTCATAATGTATTCCATGTATCATTTCTCAAGAGATATATACCTAATGCTAATCATGTTATTGATTGGAATGTGATTCAGGTGGAGCCAAGAAGAATTTTTCAAGTGCATCCAGTGTACATTCTGGACCGAAAAATCAAATAGCTCCGGAATCGATCCATATGGCTTGTAAAGGTCCAATAGACCTGGTACGGTCCTGAGGACGAAACTTGGGAGCACAAAGAGGCCATGCGGCCACAATACCCGCATCGTTTTGAATATTTTGGAAATCTTGTCGATATTTTGTAAATATTATGCACTAAGGATAGTGCATTAATAAGGGGAGGGGATTGTAATACCCCAAGGCTGAGCCCCTACCGAATTATAATGATGTTTAATGATGTTATAGGTTGTTGAGGCAAGTATTCATAAGCTAGGAGGCTTATGTGAGTATTAGGCTGAAGAACTTGGATGTTGAAGGGCAAGAGCCAAATTTTTGTATATGTAAATACTACATCATTAATAAAAATACATTGTTGCATGTAGACCATACATGAAGAAAGAGTGATGTGAGACAAAGATCCACTAGGAAGGGAAATGGAAAGGGGGCTCAGAGGTTAGGAAAAAGGGGCTAAGATTGAGGGCTTAACCCAAGGGAATATTATAATGTATTTCCTAAAATGAGAAGGTTTGGGAATTAAAACCTTTTATCCTAAGTTCCTTTGGGAGGGGAATGAACACCAAGTGGAGAGGAATGAGCTCCCAGGTAAGCCATGTGTCAACCTAGGCGAATGCATATTTAAGGGGGAAAGACAGTTATTGTGGGGGTTCATTCACCATTCTTTCCATCCTTGCCCCATGAAATCATGCACTGCACATCCACGTAGCCAACCAATTCCGCCATTATTGAACCCTCTTCCATCGTGAATCTCTGTAGTTCCATGCCTTGGTAGTTTGTTGAGCCATACCCTACATTACCCGATTGGATTTCCATTCTTAACCGTTGACTAAAGAGATAAACAAAAGAAGAAGTTTTTCAAGATCGTGGATAGAAGAAGTAGGTTGGAAGGCATGTGATCAACTCTCTCCAGGTGAGAGATTTGGATGGAGAAGTGATTTCTCCTGGAGGGAATCCAACAGTAGCTACAAATCCCTGAGAATTCCTGATATGACCTATTGTTGAAGCCCATATATGGAAAGTGGAGCAGTTGATGGACTATTGGTCAATGAAAGTGTATATTCCTGGGTGGGATAGGCATGTGGAGAATGAGAGTCTGTGAGTGGTGGGCGTAAGTAGGCTCCTGGGAGGGAATCCTTCCTGTTGCATTGTGTAGCTTCCCATAGTTTTATCCTAGCCTACAATTCCATTTTTCCTAGGAGGATTTTATCCCCAGCTCAGGGGTAGCCCACTTTTGATAGCTTGGAGCAATGTGGTCTAAGGCTGGGAGGTTCCTGGAAGGTCTCCACACAGTCAGTGGCTTTCTTCGTATAAAGATAAGTACCATTTCTATGATAATTATGGTGTGTAACCTGTACATGTCATGATAGTAATTATCTTATTATTGTGTTTTCCGCATTTAATTATGTATATGTATAGAATGCATATTATCTGTCTAAGTATATTTATGTATGATGTTTCGCAAAGAGCTATGTGTACCATAGCCCAGTGATCTCTGTCTAGGTATGGACATTACCTTGAACAGAACAAAGAAATATGTTTTTGGTGGCATGGTCTGGCCTGGGTGGTCGAGGGTGGACACAAATTGTATCATAGCAATTTTAGGTGGAATGACCTGACATGTAAGGCCGGGGATGTCACAAATTGGTATCTGATTAGTTTTAAGTGGAATGACCTGACATGTAAGGCTAGGGATGTCATAGATCTGATTGGTTGAGGAGATTATTGGTACATCTTGGTATAGGTTATTGGTACATGTTTTTACAGGTTGTTGGTAGAGGTTATGTCATAGGTTTTATAGTGCCATATTTCACAATGATAGAGAGAAAATGGTTGCATCAGTGATTTGACATTGATATTTCAAGGTGGTTGGACAGGGAAATGATAGGTGGTTGTAGCCACCTTCCAGTTGTAGCCGGAGAACATAGGGGGTTGTAGCCTCCTTCTAGTTGGAGCTAGATAATCATAGGTTGTATCTTCCTTCAAGTTGGAGCCCGAGAAACCATGGAGTTGTAGCCTCCTTCCAGTGGTAGCTGGAAAGAAAGGAAGTTGGTGCTTCCTATGAATATACTTCTTTTGAAAATACAAGAAAATCAATTTATGGTTTTCTCCTGCATTGGGTTTCCACATAAAATATTGGTGTACTGTGCTCATGTGTGGTTGCTTATTGTTTCCACATAAAACTCTAATTTGGTGCTATATTGGTGAATGGTGTGATGCTTGTGATGCTTTTGATATCTCTGTGGAAATCAATCAACCAGAGAAATCCTACTATGATCTTGGGCTTACAATACTATTATGATTTTGGTGTAACTTACTCTCTTAATAATACAAAAAATATTCCTCATCTAGGTAGAATCATTCACAGTAATAACGTGGCACAACAATGCCAACTCTTGGCAGGATTACCTCCTCTTATAGCATGACTCTATCTTTGACTATCTAGAAATATCTCATTATATGTAGATTACCTTTCATTATATTATGATTTCTTTCTACTGTCAAACCGTTAGTATGAGTTGATCAAGCTGGCTATCTCTTACAATGGTCCTATAACACCTTTTTCTTTGGTAATTGTGTAACCATCTCTGTGATCTCGTATCCTTGTGACGATTTCATGGCGCAAAACCCTCATATTTAGTGGTATTTTTGTGTAATTTCGTGCATGTTTTCTGACATGAGTTGGTTCTTTGAGCTTTCTCCATCCCTTTAATGTTAGAACCAAATATCCATCTATCAATCATTCATGGAAATCCCCTCTCCATCAGTAAAAAAAAATATTCGTCAATAAACCGATTCTTTAAATGTTTGATGATAGAATTTCTTTATAATTATTCCCAAAAGTAATTTATGACAACGCCATGTTATTTGTAAAGTTATAAAATTAATTACTTCAAAACAATGGTTTTTAATTGTTAGATTTCATTTCACTTTAAGAGTGGATTTATTCTCTCAAAAGGAGTTTACATGAGTTTTACTATGAAATGAAAACTTAGAGACACTTTTGGCTTCCACTTTAAGAGTAGATTTATTCTCTTAAAAGGAGTTTACATGGGTTTTACTATGAAATGAAAACTTAGAAACACTTTTGGCTTCCACTTTAAGAGTGGATTTATTCTCTTAAAAGGAGTTTACAAGAGTTTTAGTATGAAATGAAAACTTAGAAACACTTTTGGCTTGCTTGTTCTCAATATCATTTAGCTTGATGTACTCCCATTTATCACCTAAAAATATCTTTTGGGTCATATCATGTTTAACTTAAATGAAAATGAATTTAATGGCATCATAATTTTGGTAAATAAATAATAAAAAGTTGTTAACAATCAAAGATATTGCAAAAAGATCAATTTTGAAGGTAAAAAATTATACCCAGTTCAAAATAGTAAACTATTTTCTAATCAACGATATTTGATGTTCATTATTTTAAGGCATGGAATAAGTGCTTTAATTGATTTAATTTTGTTTTTCCAAAGATCAAAAAATTATAGAAAATGCATGATTTAAGAAAAAGTTCATGGCATGTAAAAATAATACATTATGCAAATTCCAAAAGTGTCAACTCACTTTCATTATTTGACCTATATTCTTCTTAGATAGATACTAACTTACAAAAAAATAAACTTTACTTAAATTATTTTAATTTTCCAAACCACTCATTTAATTCATTAATGCACTGAAACCCAATCCTTGGCGATAATGCCAAATCATCATGACAACCAAAATTTACACTAACTGAAATATGAAACCATTTTGAACAAGTCTAAATGAGCAAAGAAAGAATGTTGAATGATCAAAATGTGAAAATACTCAAATGGCGCAACCATCATGTGTGGAAAAATGTGATGAAGTGACATAATGCAATAACTCCATGGTTGAAATCATAATCATGAAAAAAAAATAACAATAAGAAAAATCATCAAAACATTCAAACAAGAAGAATCATAAACAAAAGTGAATGGAAGTAGTGTTTTCCCTTAATAATGGTGGCACACTGGGCAATGCGGTAAATGAAAAGTTCAGGATTTTCTCATTTTGGTTTGATGTTTTCACTTAATAGTTTAGGAGTATAGCTCTTAATATCTTAAAATGATTAGTTGTCCATTCAATGATACTCTTTACTAATCATAACATGTCTTAAAGAGCAAGGAGATGGAGTTCGTTAATTGTAATAAGATAAAGTTTCTAATCAGTCATGAAATCCAACTAAGACCTAAATCTTTATTCAAACCAAATATTTTCACATATTTTCTCCTGGTCTCTCTTTTAAATTATCATTGCATCATTATTTGCGAGCATTTATGTCCCCTTTAATGAGAATAAAAAAACATTGACCCACTGCCAACGAGTGCCCATAGTCCCAACGAGTTTTCTTGTTCTTCTTTAAGTACTTTTAGCTTTCTTATTTGTAAATTTCACTCTTTAAATTAGATTTATAAGGAATTTCGCTAAACAATTGGGTGATGGAAGTAGGGTATTCTGAGAGTGTCTTTGGTTGGAAAAAACTTTGGTGAATAAAAATCGGGCCTATAGTGTTCTCCCATTTCCAATTATCACTAATGTCAGTTTTATGTTATGATGTGGATGGTGCTGTTAATGACAATGTTAGATAAGCACTTTCTTTTTGAATGAACGCTTACCTTATATTGAATAAGAACTAACTTCTTCCATAAATAAAAAGCTACTTAATTGTATGGAAAAAATAAGAAATCCCTTATAATGTAAGACATGCTTCCAAGTATGTTAACCAAATGAAGAGAAAGAATCATCAAAATCAATGCAAAAGAAAATAGAAATAAACCAAACTACATTAATTTTTTTGTAAAATAAGAAAATATTGTAATTTTTTTTAAAAATTACAACAAACTAAAAGTGTTCGCGACAAAAGCATAGGTAAACAAGAAAATTTTGTAATTTTTTTTTATGTTACAACAAACTACAAGTGTTCACAATAAAGTTTCATACCTCAGAGATGCACATGAGGTCGTGGGTTAGAAATAGAGTCTAGCCTAACTAAGGCTATTGAGATGTAAGGGATATCCAATATGTAATTAATATATTGGATATATGTAATTCATATCCACTTTGCTGGTAAAATAGAGCTTCACATCATTCACTCTAATCTAATGTATTCAAGCATAGGTAAAATAGATCAGATCGAGCGAATCAAGAACTAAGCATAGCCATATAGATTAGATCTAACATTCTCACATATAAGAAGCACGAAGCAGAATTATATCTATCTAAATACATCAAGCACTTAGCAAATAACATGTGAACACATCAAGACAAAGCACAAAGCATCATAACACAGTGTTTACGTGGTTCACCCCCACCCTAAGGCTACGTCCACCAACTCTTCTTCTTTATTGTCTTCAGTCAATCGGTTACAAGCACAAAGCCTTAAACCCTTACTCCGCACAGGACAAAATACTCCGTAGCTCTCAAGATCATTCTTCCTTGCGTTACAACACTAAGCCTTCCACAATCTGCTACAAGGATCTGCACTTAGCTCTGCAAGTCTCTTACAATTATGCAAAAAGCACTTACATAATCTACTTGCACTTAACATACCTTCACATCACATAGATGCTCCAGACACACTTCCTTACATTGCCTAAACATCTATTTATACATACAAAATAGGCCTAATCATGGGTAAACCCATGTCCGACATCCCAATCCTGTTACATATTCCAAAAAACCCAAAAAGGACCCAAAGAGGGGCCGAGATCCCATGATCTTTTCTTCGTCTTGCGGTCCTCCTTCTATAGGCTATCAAAGTCCCAAAATAGGTCAACCTGACCAAGAATCTCTCAAAACTTGGTCAAGGGCCAACAAGCCCCCAATACCCACCTGTGACTCATCCTGAGTTACTCTGGTCCGATCAGTTTTTCTTTGAAGAGTTTGACTCAAGTTGCGTCGATTTGTTGCTTTTCTATGGCCTCTTGCTAGGTGAACTCCAGGATCACTGTGTCATTCACTGGCCCTTCTAGGCATTGTTCTTATATAGTGACAACCTATTCTAGCTCTGCTCCTCGACTTAAAACCTCTGTGAACAATTGACATGCCTTATCTTGCATAGGTTGGAGCTGTTGATTTACTTCCATTGCTTTGGTTTGGATCATATGGATCTACTGCTAGGTGGTGCACTACTCTTGAGACCACTTCATTCTTTCTACGGTTGACAGGGCCTTCAGCTGTGCTTGGAGTGTGCCTACGTGCTGCTTCACTTCCTAGAGTTGTGACTCCAGTGCCTGTAAATCTGGATTTTCGGTGAGGTTCCGTATGTATGGGAACTATGGTTACTCAACTACTTGTATTCCAGGGAAAGATATTTTAATCTATCAATTGTGTTGTGGGCATTTGCTTCCCTTAGGTCTCTTATGTCTTGCGAGGTCTCGGGCACTGGGCATAGCTCCAAATCTGCTATGCATTGTTGTAGTTGTTGAATTACTTCTTCAAGCTATGCCACCTTCTATGGGACTCTTTCTTAGGTCATTAATTCTACAACTGTCACAGAGAGAAGTGCTCCGTTGACCCTTTCCTTTACTTCGAGTTTCTCTACGAGAAACTAGTCCTTTTCGTTTTGAAGCTAGACTTTTTCTTCATCCCATTTTTCTTGGAGAGCAAGCTTTTCCTGTTCTGAAGCACTGCGTTTCTCTAGAAGGGATCCCTATACTTGTGCCAAAGCCTAGGTGGCTTGTGCATTCTCTTCCTGTGCTTGTCGAAGGTGAGCTTCGACTGTATCAACGATTCGATGGAGTTGAGATGGCTCATCTCCCATTTCTAGTGTTCCTACTGTCAGAGGCACAATGGATACTGCACAACTAGACTGTAGTGCCTGCTGCACCCCTTGGAGTTCATCTTCAATTCGATCATACATCTCCTCTTTCTTAGCTTCTTACTTCTCGGCTATCTCCAACGAAGCATTGTTTAGTGCAGCTACAATGAAGTTGAAGTCATCTGAGGTGAGGGTAGTCCACATTTTGGTCATAGAGGCTATCGATTTCTTCCAGGAAGAAGGCTTCGGGGGGAAACCTTCCTTTTCTTCGAGGGATCCTCCTCGTCTCTAAGAGGTGTGACCTCACCTTTCTTCTATTCAAATTCTGCACCACTTATCTCTCCTCCATCACCTCCTTGCTCCGGTGAGATGGAATCAGTCTTCGCTGAAGTACTTCTGACATCTTGGGTTTCTTAATTTTTCTTTGTCTTGTTGGGTCCAAGTGTGTCATGCACTACTTCTGGGCTATCAATGTCGAACATCTCTGCAGGGTCCACTGGAATGAGGAGGTCCACCAACTAGTCTTTGGTGATTTCCTCCAAGTCCTCCTCTATCAGCTTGTAGTAAGATTGGAGTTTCTCCTTGTGCTCGTTAGCGCGTGATGTAATATAAATGAAGTGGTGATCCGTGCTAAATTTCATTAAAGGCCGAAACTTGTGGAGAGTATTTGGCATGATGCGAGGCTTGGATTGGATAGCTATCTTCAGCTGGTTGTAATATGTGTGGAATACAACATTTTACTACCATTGCTTGTTCATGTCACTAGAATACCACAGTGTGATGAAATTCATGGCCAGCAGTTCAAAGGGCTCGATGTCCGGGAAGGTCACACCTTCCGACATCTCCCATGCCATGAAAGAAATTAGGATTAGAAGCCAGCTAAAATGGAACTCATATACTTGATATTGTGCCTCCCTGCAGTCTAGTTCCAACTGGTTCATGAGGTACTTCACCTAATTCATTTGTAGGCCCTCCGTGCACTTTCCTGCGAGGTCGAATACAAATCTGGTCACTTGGGTGGGTCGGTTCTTGCGGACTAACTTTCCTGCGATCAGCTGACAGGCCAGGTGCACTGCGCCACTCTGGATAGAAGCTACCTTGTAGCCTCGCATTCCCTTCTCAACATCTCCGTAAGTGTCCTTGATCCTTTGGGAGAGAGCACGGTCCATGGCTTTTCCAGGATAGAAATCCTGTGGGTCAGGTCCTTGCATGCTAAGCCTGGTGATCTGATGTATCAGTGTTAGATCCACTATTATATGACAGTTTAAACACAAGTATCCACCATGGTAACAAGACAATAGTAGTTTGACGCATGCATTCACTTCTTGGTGCCTTCCGAAGTGAGGAATTTTCATGACATTGAGCAGTGTGGATTGCGTGAGGTTCATAGTCCATGCTTGGGGAACTATCTTTGAATTCTTTCCCTTTGTTTTGGTCAGGTACTTATGCGATGCGATCATGTTGTAAACCTTCCTGTCATTGAGGTTGAAGTCGTTAAACTTTAATGCTGTGATCTTGTTTTGGTCGACATGAACTGCGCATATCCCTTTTGGGAGGTACGCAGTGACCAAACTAGATTCAAATTCTTTGGGCACACTGTCTCGATTTATCGCATCGCTCAAAGGTGGTATATAGGCGGGTAAAATTCTCGGGATCAACTTAGCATTTGTGAGATCGTCTCTATTCTTGTTTCACTATTCATTGGATGGCCGGGATGGTTTGGCTTGAGCAGTGGATGGAGACGCTTGCACTGTCCTTGTGTATGAAGCCTGGATACCTTCAGACATCGACGTGACTCTCTCAGTCATCAAGTCGATCAAAAATTCTTCAAAAACTTTCTCGGCGGCACTCAATTCTTTCGACATACACACTCGGGGTGAACAATCGCGGATTTAGGAACAACTTAGACACAGTACTGAGATAGTGATAAAAGTGCGATGATCAATGTATAAACTTGGCTTAGTCTACAGGCTCAAGTTTTCAATTGGAAAAAGTGTTCTCGGTGCGTGGCGCGGTGGGATAAGTAGGAAACTTGGCAACGAATCGCTTGCAATGGGTATGAGCCTCCATTAACTCTTGTTAGGTCTGTTATGGCATGGTCCAACGGTATGATGTCGAGCCTTAAATTCCTTTCTGCCCATTCAGAGCATTGATATAACAGTTATAATGTCCCCAACAACTATATTTCTTCATCATGGAGAAGTGCCATGTGTTGCTCTTCTGATATCCCGACGAAGCTCCAATTTTGCAATTTTTCCATCTGCGAAGTTTTCTCTGGAACCTTCTGCAACTTTTTGATCTTAGCTCTCTTCTTACTTAACTTTCTAGTCTTTTTTCCAGTGAGATTTGTTTCGGTATTCCTTTTTCCATTGTGATTCTTATATTCTTTGGTCATAGTCACTTCACGTTGTTGAGATTCTTCCCTTGGATCCCTGGATAGTACTTCGTCTTTGTCTAGGGTAGGTACTTTTGTCTTCTATGGATCTTCTAAGGTTCTTGTAACTTCAACACCAGGGTCTCTGGTGTTAAATAGCTTCGATCTGTTCTCCTATTCTGTAATCAAACGCGCGATCCTTCTGGTCATGAAATCTTTTAACTCTTGTTTATTTTGTTTCAAAACTTTTTCTTCTTCTTTTCGTCTGGCTTGATCTCTATCAATCCAAGGTTTTCCTAGTAACATGGTAAACATGGTGCTATCTTCAATAAATTTAATAATCTCAAAATCTTCTTCTATCGAAGTTCCATTAGCGTTCATAGGTATGTGAGTGAGCTTCCCACATAGGTTTATCATCTTTCCTCTGAATTGTCCTATTCCTCCTAATGAAGGGATCATAGTAGGCTTCCCTATAGCTTCCCAAGTTCTTTCTGTCATGATATTCACCTATGTTTCTTCATCCAGAACATAGTCAATGTTGAAGTCTCCTATTCTTACTTCAATGCATTCTTTTTCCTTGAAGATCTCTGATAGTCTGACATGTCGATGGTCATTCAAGGTTTCGTTTATTTGCAACAATACTTTCTCTGATTCTTCCTAGGAGTCTTCCATTTTTGGATCTGTCTTAGGGTTTTCTTTATTCAAATTCATTTCTTCCAGCTTAGCAATCATTCTTGGGAAATCCAGTACTTCATGGTCCATAGCTTTATAACAAAGACAACTAGGTCCTTTCCCAGGGCATTCCTTAGCAAGGTGCCCCGGTCTTCTGCAACTATAATAGAGGGTTAATCCTCTCTTTCTTTTAAATGATCCCCAGTATTTCCAGTACTGCGCACTAGGATCATGATAGCTAACCTGCAAAAAATTCTTTCAAGGGTCCTGCATCCATTTGTTAGTCCAAACATTCTTTCTATGCATAGGTATAACATATCTTTCACTATTCTTATTAGATCTATACATATCAAACCTTATTTCATCTATTAGTGCCCTAGTTTTCAAGTTAGGATAGATCCTATTAATCATACCTAGATCCATACTTTAGAAACAAAAAATTCTACTTATCTTACTTCTACGGAGCACAAAGCTCCCAGATCTAAAACTTTTAACTATTCTTACCTTTTATCAAAGCACAAAGCTTGCAGATATTACCTCTTTTTATCAAAAATTCTCACTTTTTCTTTTCTCAGAGCACCAAGCTTTTCATATCTTGCTTCTTTTCTTCATATCCGACCTCCTTTCTTCATATAGGGATTCTTTCTTTAGCATAGAGCTTTATAAATCGAGTAGGACACTAGGGTACATATCTATGCACAGAGCTTTCACAATCTTAGGTCTAATCTTTGCACAAAGATTCTTAGTTCCCAACAATCATAGTTTCAGGTCCTGGCATCAGAACTATTTGTTGGCACACAGGGGCAGACCCAGGGTTCAACACTACAACAACACACCAAAAAAACCCTAACTACCAACCCTTTCGACAACACCTATGAAGAAGATGAAGTCTCACCCGAGGTATAGGTAGGGGTGGTTGCAAGACTCAGGTGTCTACAACCTTAGCTAGGACATAGATCTGTGATTATAACACTTAATAAATCACTTAGCACCGTCTGTTCCTCAATATGTAATTAATATCCACTTCGTTGGTAAAACAAAGGTTCGCAACATTCACTCTAATCTAATGTATTCAAGCACTTAGCATAGGTAAAATAGATCAGATCGAGCGGATCAAGCACTAAGCATAGCCATATAGATCAGATCTAACATTATCACATATAAGAAGCACAAAGTAGAATTATATCTATCTAAATACATCAAGAACTTAGCAAATAGCATGTGAAAACATCAAGACAAAGCACAAAGCATCATAACACAGTGTTTACGTGGTTCACCCCCACCCTGGGGCTATGTCCACTAACTCTTCTTATTTGTTGTCTTTAGTCAATCGGTTACAAGAACAAAGCCTTAAACCCTTACTCTGCACAGGACATAATATCTCCACAGCTCTTGAGATCATTCTTCCTTGTGTTACAACACTAAGCCTTCCACAATCTGCTACAAGGATCTGCACTTAGCTCTGCAAGTCTCTTACAATTATGCACAAATCACTTACAGACTCTACTTGCACTTAGCATACCTTCACATCACATAGATGCTCCAGACACACTTCCTTACATTGCCTAGAAATCTATTTATACATACAAAATAGGCCTAATCATGGGTAAACCCATGGGCCAACATCCCAATCCTGTTACATATTCCCAAAAACCCAAAAAGGACCCAAAGAGGGGCCAAGATCCCATGATCTCTGCTTCATCTTGCGCTCCTACTTCGATAGGTTGTCGAAGTCCCAAAATAGATCAACCTGACCAAGAATCTCTCAAAACTTGGTCAAGGGCCAACACTCATCCTCTGAAAAATGATCATCGACCTTGATCACATTTTCCAATTTCTCATTATCACGCTGTTGATTTCTCAATTTTCTAGATAGGAGTTGGATTGATCTCTTATTTGTAAAATTTACATCTCAACTACTCTGTTTTTTACACCTTCTCTTTTTCTTGACAGTTGATTCATTTAAAACAACCCGAATCGGCTGATGAGTACGAACAATAGGAATCCTGTCCTTTAAATCATCTAAAACTTCTTCCAAAGACTTTATGGGAATGAAATCGCATTGTGGCTTCTTGCCCTTAGATGGATTCTAGATAGCAACAAAGGTTTGATCTATGGACGCAAAGATTTCTTGTAGATTAACATATAGGTTTTCGATAGTGGGGTTATATCGACAAGGATTGAGGTTTTCATCAAGATAGAGAGGTGATTCTATTACATTTTCAGGTAGGGTAAAATTATTTCTAAACAATAAATTTCTCCAACTGTCCCCGGTCTTAGAGAGATGCGAAACCATGAGGATTCAAATCAGGCCATGATGGAACAAGATTGACTGTGGGTTTATTTTCTGCAAACTCCTAAGCAGATAAAAAGGCATATTCAAATTGAAACCTAGAAAAACCATCAACAAGCGGACATGAAACAAGAAGACCAGACCATATCTACCTTCACAGGTAATAAATTTCTTAAGCATTAAAAGTAAGCCATTCCATCGTGGTTTGAAAAAATAAATTGGTGTACCTTTTGGAAAACAAAAAGATTTCTTGGAGGCCATGAGTAAATGCTAGGGCACGCCTTTGATTTTGGTGTTTTTAAACCAACGATCTCCCCCTTGGTATAGTCCTGTAGCCTCTGCAATGGAACCCTCGTCCACCTCTAGCTGAAAATCCCCAATTTTAGACTTGGTGCCATCAAAATTATGAGCGAAAGCTTGGGCCACTGTGAGGTTGAAACCCTCAAATCGTCTGATTAAACCATCCCAGCCATATTCCACAAGTTCGTCCATGACATCGGCATGAGAGAGGAGAGCCTGCAAACCATTGGGCTCAATCCTCACCACGGGCACCATTGATATGGTCACATAGAAACAACATGGGTAGCGAGAGGTGGGTTGTGTTCTCCAACTCATGAAATGTAGGATGAGGTCTGCATGATCGGGAGAAACCTGATACCTAAGGATTCAGAAAGCCACCATAACAACCATTTGGAGAATTGAGTGGGTAGTAACTAGAGGATGTGCAGAACAGGAAACCACTCTGTGCATTGAATGCCAAACCCAAAGCACCAAAAAATTACCACTTGAAACAATGGATGTAGGCCTGAGCTATGCAGGATAAAAGGGTAATGTTTGAAGGTAAGTGTGTCAGTCCTATACTAGGATGACGAGACCGTGATACGACTACTAGGGGTAGTATTCATATTTCAAATTAAACCAAAGTTCTACTAGCTGCGCAATCAAGTATATGTCAATGTGAAAACCAAATAATCAAGGATAGAAATGACTAAGTCATAACCCCCAAGAAGGATAACTCAAATGTTATGGTAAGGGATCAATAAAATGATAAGTTTACACTATTTGAGGTTTATGAAAACATTAGATGCCACTAACTGTTATCCAACTTGCAAAATAATAAACCCATAAATTGCATGATGGCCTCAAACCAAAACTTGTTGAAATTTCATGCTTTCAGTCATGAAATTGAACAAGGACAATGATAGATTAAAACTAATGAACTCATACAAACAACTAGTCCAATGATTTGTTTCAAAACCAAAGATGATAAAAATTCTTTCAAGGAGGAGGCATCTACAACAAATTTTATCCCTTGATAATGGCGTTTTACCATGATAAAATTTGACATGAATGTTTGGCTACCAACAATGGAGACATGTTGGATAAATGTAATATACTAGATATAAAAAGTATGCAGAACATAAGTAAAATGCTAGAAATGGCAGAATAACAGTAATATAACCAACATAATCTCCACAATAACATAGAAATGATATAAGAACAACAACATAAATAGCACTTTGATTCAGAAAGCAATGTTCACAGGCCTCTTCGAGGGGGAAACCTCCAGTCAAGTAACGCTCAGTTACAATAATCTCCAAGCTAGGGTTTTCATACCCTCGACCCTTATTTATACTNCTAGAAGCGGAAGCTTCTATTAGGTCTTCTTACATCCGCCTTATTCTATTTTATTGAAAGGCCTTATTAATATTGATCTTTATTACATCCAAATATATTGCTCTACCTATGTGCGGGTTAGGACCCTAACATGTCTTCCCCCTTAAAAACAACTTTGTCCTTAAGGCTTGAGATGTGGAAACTACTGCAGAATGGTAGCTGGTTCCCAAGTGGCATCCGCTGGAGTTGTATCTTTCCACTGGACTAGCACTTCCTTGATGGTTCTCTGACACAGGTGACACTCACGCTGGTCCAAAACTACTTCTGGATGTATCCAAATGGATCCTTATTCAGCTAACTTGGGAAGGTTGGTTTGAATTTGGCACCTAGTTCCAATCACCTTCTTTAAGCATGAAACATGAAAAACATGATGTAGCTTTGAATTACTGGGCAGAGCTAATTGATAGGCGACTTGTCCCACATGCTTGAGAACTGTATAAGGACCATAAAATTTGGGTGCTTTCTTCTGACAATGCTTGACCTTGAGGGAAGTTTTCTTGTATGGTTGCAATCGCAGAAACACCTGATGCCCTTCTGCAAATTGACATTCATAGCGACCTTGATCTGCTTGTTGCTTCATGTGATTCTGTGCCATGACCAAGTTCTCTTTGAGGGTACGAAGAATATAATCTCTAACTGTAAGTGTTTGCTCAACCGCCTGGACCTTCGAGGTACCCGGTAAGTATGAGAGAACTGGAGGTGGCTTCTGTCCATATACTGCTTCAAAAGGAGTCATGCGTGTAGCTGTATGGTAGGAAGTGTTGTGCCACCATTCAGCTAGGGGTAACCATTGAGCCCACTGATTTTTCTTTTCAAAGGCAAAACACCTCAGATATGTTTCCAAACACTTGTTGACAACTTCCATTTGACCATTAGTCTGGGGATGATAAGCTATGCTGAGATGAAATTGGGTGCCCTGTAGCTTGAACAATTCTTGCCAAAAATTTCTTGTGAAATTTGGGTCACGATTAGAAACAATAGAGTGCAACATGCCATGAAGCTTGAAGACCTGGTCCATGAAAATTTGAGCCACCGTGGATGCAGTAAATGGGTGTCGAAGAGCGCATAAATGAGCATACTTGGAAAGGCAATACACAA
>JASDQU010947189.1:17061-37326 GCA_032191745.1 Picea mariana
AGTGTAGTGATTTGGAAACCTGAACAAAGTTGCACGGAAACAGATCTTGTCTTGGTATCATGTGTGCATTTACCCGCTGCTAGCAGACCAATATCCTGACATGTTTACACACAATTCCCACACATTATAGTGCTTCCAACTCTCTAAAAATGTTTATAATATTTTCAGAAACTTTGTGATATCAAGAGAGCGGGGTGATACTGAAGATTTCACAACTAGGCAATGATAGGATCGATCTTTAAGAATTTATTTCTCGTTTTGATGACTTTCATCGTAATTTGGACATTAAGATTTCAGTTAAGAAATCATCTTTGGAATGGGAAAGAACTATAAGTTGTTCTCAATAAAACCAAGACGACGTTATAAGTTTTTTAAAGATAATCATGTTTCCCTGAGATTTCAAAATAAAGACCTGGAACAATGACTGGACAAAAACTTACTTTAACTAATATGAGTTTAGAACTTTAATGTTGAGATGATTTGAACTGTTATCAACTGTTGCTAACGAAATATACAATTCCCTTCAATAATGAATCAATGATTCATACATAATCATCTAGAAAACACACTAAAAAAAACACACAAAATGAAAATAACCAAAAACAAAAAGAAAATGTAAATTAAAATATATACAAAGGGGTGGATCTGATTTTCTCAAGTGAAGTATTTCTTGAGAGACTGACCATTCACTGGGAAAGTGTCCGACTATCCCTATAATTTGTGCAGACAAAAAGAACTAGGACCAATTTTTCAGAAACGACAAAAGGCCCCAACCATAGGTTTTGGAACTTGGTATGTTCTCCTTTATTCTCGTGCACTTTGTCCTATTTGAGGACCAAATCCCCTACATTAAAATTTCTTTCAGAGGATGAACTTGTATTGAACCAACTCTTTACAATTTGTTGGTACTAATCCAATCTCTGTTTTTCCCATGTCCTTACCGCTTCCAATTTTAAAAGAGCGTTTATCTGATTTTTTAGAGGAGGACATTCCTCTTCTTGAAATTTCTACGATAATTGCAGAGAAGGAAGAAAGGCATGTGGAGGCAGGATGGCCTCTCTTCTGTAAACGAGGAAGAAGGGATAATTACTAATGGAAGCTTTCAGAGTTACTCTATCAGCCCAAAGTTCTAGGTATAACACATTATGCCAATTCTTGTGGTTTTCTGACACTGTTCTCTTTATAATTTTGATCAGACTCTTGTTTGTTGATTCGACCAAACCGTTGCCTTGCGGGTAATAGCTGGCATAGTACTTTAGTTTAAACCATTTTATAGAGAAAAAACATTCATATCTAAGGAAGAAAAATAAGAAGCATTGTCAAAAACCAAACATTTAGGAATTCCGATATGAGTGATAATATGAGAGTTTAGAAACGAAACTACTTGATTTGTGTTGACCAATTTTAATGGTAAGGCTTCAGACCATCTTGTAAAATAGTTTGTTTCCATGAGAATGTACTTGTGATGCTATGAGGAAGAGGGGTTGATTGGTCCTGTAATATCTAGTCCCCACCACTGAAAAGTTGTGTCTACCGTAAAAGGTTGTAAAGGAAAAGCTACTTTTTTCACCCGTCCAACAAGATTTTGACAGATTACACATCTGTGGGACAAAGTGTGAGCATACTTAAACAAGGTAGGACAATAGTATCCATCCCTTAGCACTTTGTGGGCAGTGGTATATCCCCCAAAATGACCCCCGACATCACCGGAATGAAGTCCATCCATCACCCATTCATATTCCTCTTTTTCTATGCAATGCAGAAAAACACCGTCAAAATTGTTTCGAAATAATACATCATTAATTAATTGGAAAGATGCAGATTTAAGCCTTAGTGCTCTTCTATTTTTTGGATCAAGATTATGAGGAGCAGTTTCTTGCAACAAATAAAATCTGGTATTCTCATACCATGAATTGGGCACATTTTGTGCACAATTGATTTGTGTTTCGTTATGCTGATTTGCAGTTGATGTATTTATTTGATTTTCTAACTTTTGAACCAAATCAACTACCAACTTACAAAGGCCTTGACCTATAGCAATTTTTGCAGGTACTATTTCGAGATCATATTCCTGAATTGATTTCATCCAATTTGCCCTTTTGTCTCCCAACTCCTTTTTCACTAACAAATTTCTTACAACAAGGTAAGGAACAACAATTTTTGTCTTGGATTTTAACAGGTAGGACCTGGAATGTTTAACTTCTTTAAAAATAGTGTATGCATGTTGATATACCACAGGGTAATTAAGTTATGCTCCTTTAAAATAAGATCTCATGAATGAAATGGGTATCTCATTGCTTTCAACATTTTTCTATGTGAGCACAACAACATAAGATCTATCATATGCAAAAGTGTATAATGTGAAATCCTGGGAAAAATTAGGGCTCATCAAGGAAGGTGCTTCGATTATGGATTTTATAATAGAATTGAAATCTTGATTCTCTTGTGACACCCATTTGTACAAAACATCCTTTTATATCAGATTTTGTAGAGGTCTTACCATCTTAGAAAAAATCAGAACAAAACGTTTGACAAAATTAATTTTGCCCAAGAAGGATTGCATGGAGTTTTTGGAAGAGGGTGGGGGAAGGTTGGCAATGGCTTGGGTTCTCTCGGGATCAATTATCATTCCATATTTAGAAACTATAAACCCAAGAAACTTCCCTTGTTCTACTACAAAGACTGATTTTTTAGGATTGAGTGAAATACCGAATTTGCGACATCGTTCTAACACAACCCTAAGGTGAGACAAGTGATATTTTTTGTTCTTGGAAAAGACAGTGACATCATCCAGATATACCAAAATTGATTGATTAATAAGGCCACAGAAAGAAATTTCCATTGCCCTATGGAAAGTGGCACCATTGTTTATCAATCCGAAAGGCATTTTTCTGTAGATGTAAGTGCTCCATGGGGTATGAAAGGTGGTTTTTAGCTGATCTGAGGGAGACATAAGGACCTGTTTATATCTTGAGAAACCATCTAATAAAGATAGTCTTTCAGAACTAGATACATGTTGCAGAATTTGTTCCACTGGAGGAATAGGGTAGTTGTCTTTATCAAAAGCTTGGTTTAAATTGGGAAAATCGACACAAAGTCGAATTTCTCCACTCTTCTTCCTTACCAGGACTAAGTTGGATACCCATTGAGTATGTCGAACTGGAAAAATGATCTTGGCAGTGAGTAATTTATTTAGTTCCTTTTTTACGGTAGGTTCTAATTTAGGATGCATTTTTCTCAATTTCTATTGAAAAGGTTGGGTTTGGGGTTTCATCAGAATTACATGTTGTATTATGTTTGGATCAAAATTTTTTAAATCGTCGTACATCCAAGAAAAAAAATCTTTGAATTATTTGAACAATTTTATAAAAGTTGCCTTTTTTTGTTCAGAACACCCCTTTCCCAGATTGATATTTTGAGGACGATCTTGCGTTCCTAAATTTACAGTTTCGTATAACAATGAGGAACTGTTTGTTTTACAAATGACTACCCCTCTAAACTTGTCATGTAGGTCATAAAATTTTTCTAATCTGACAACAGATTTGGGGATAGAGTTTACTAGCTCAGATGATGATTCTGTAGATCGAGGATAGGATATTACCATGAAATCTCGGAGGTTTTCGTCATGAGTGCTTTTGTCGATTATTGCGTCTTGGAAGGTGTCTTTGATGTAAAAAAAATTGATGATCTATTTATTGTCATCAAATACTCACCAGTTTGTGATGTTGTCAGGAATCTATGGTCTGAATAAAAATTTGATTGAGAATGTGTTAGGAGAAAGACCTTCAACATGCAACAATTTAGAAGCAACATTAGCTAGTAAATCAACTTCCGAATTACTCAACCTAGGAATCAAATTTATATTGAATGTTATAAATTTTTGCATTAAACCCCATACCTAGGTCTGGTAACTCTTCAAATGCGGTGATAAAAAATGTATTTCATTTCTTACCTATTTGACTACGATTTCAGAGTCACCAAATACTACCAATTTTTGCACGTCTATATCCAGTGCCTTCCTTAGTCCCTGCAGAAGTGCTTTGTATTCTGCTGTGTTGTATACATTCAAATTCTAATTGAAAAGTGGTAAATTTTTTATTACCCGTGGGATCGATATGTACACAACCAACACCTGCCCCTTCCCGGGATTTGGATCCATCAAAATATAAGGACCAGGTTTGTTCGTCATTAAAAATGTTCCATGTACTTGGAAAAGATGCTGCCTTAGTATAGGCTGCTACTTCAGATTGTTGTTTTGGGTTGGTGATAGAGGAAATTTCAGACATGAAATTACCAAAAAAGGTATTCATTCCCTGCATTTCAATCGAATTTGCAGCAGCAATAAAAGGCTCATTTAGGTCGTTTAGATCTGTTACAGTGTACTTGAGGTAACGTTCTCCATTTATTCTGATCTTGTTGGGCTTTCCATTTTCTAGCAGCCACAAATGAGACCAGTCCGTAGAAAAATAGCCATGCAATTGTTCTGACCAATCTCTACTAAAAAAAAGACTATATACTTCAGAAATGTCGACAACGATAATATCAATTACTTCGTGAACCTTGGGATTGGATGATAATCTTATCAACATGTTTTTAAGTTCACCAATAATTTTGACATTAGTTTGATCTAACTAAATGATCTTTAGATCAGAAGGTTTTACCTCAGTGTTAATTTTTTGGCACATAGACAAAGGCATCACATTTGACGAGTCACTAGAATCAACCATACAATTATGTATATTCCTATTTAAAATTTTGAATGTTAATAAAAAAGGAGGCACATTTTTTTGTGCAAAAAGAATAGAATTCTGTTGATTTTTTATGGCTGTACCTGAATTTTTTTATCTAAGTTTCCTACAGTCTTTTCTGATGTGTCCCTTTCATCTTGATTTTCATATGAATTTTTAACTGGGACATCTTTAGCTTTGTTTGAGTTAGTTTCTGTTGATTTCTTGCTGATAAGATCATTCTTTTTATTATTTTCAGCAATGCTTTGGAGCATTTTCTGTAGGATAAGTGGAAATTTCAACAATTCAAAAACTAAAATATTTTCCCTTAATTTTTTAATATCTTCAACTATATCATACTCTAAATCATATTTTTGTCTTATTTAATTTTGCTTTAGCTATTTTGAAACCACATTTTTACTTGTTTCAGGTGAAGGTTTGTTTTGTGTTTTACTTCGAGTGTTATAGGGATGGAAAGTTTCAAAGTTCGCTTGAAATATGTTGTTCGACAAATGCCTGAAAATGTGAGGAGAGGAGTCCTCCTCATCAAGTGTTTCTTCCTCACCTGCATCATCATGATTTTTAGGAGGAGAAGAAATAGAGTTGTCATGTGCTTCCAATATTGTGCAAAGCATACTGTAGACCTTCGAAGTTTAGGCCTTCTGTGGTCGAGTTTGGACGGTTTGGAGGAAAAGGTTTTTTAAATGGTGTTTTGAAACCTCCTTTACTTGTATATGCCTCCTCAGCAGATATTTTCAAGTATAGGACCGGATTGGATAATTTCTGGAAATTTTTCTACAGACTCTCTAAGTCTAAAGTTTCTTGTTGATTTTTAGTTTGAGGAGGCCTAGTAAGAATTTCTAATTTCTTTTTGGAAGATGAAGTTGTTTCAACCTCACTACTTAGTTTATCTTTCAAGCTCAAAATGTCTTTTTCAATTAGCACTACCTCCTCAAAGGATTCTAATAATCTATTCTTTTTGGACCTTTTAACCCATATGGCCATATTGTTATGCAGGGATTTAGTATAGTATGCAATAGTTAGATTTTCTGCTGGCATTAAATCTACAGGGATTTTGTTTTTCAACATCAGGAATCTCTAGTTGAAATCCTTAACTTTTTATTTAGAGTTCATTTTCAAACTAGAGAGTCCCATTACTAAAAATTCCGGAGATTTATCGTCTCTGATTTTTTATATAAAATAGGTTTCAAACTTGTCCCAAGAGACAATGGTCTGAGGCTGTTGTGAAAAATACCAGGTTGAGGCATTTCCCTCTAAAGTGTAAGGAAATAACCTGCACATGAAATCTTCATGTTTGACACTCTGGAGTCTAACAACTAACATAAATTTCTTGATGTGATCCTCAGCTGATTGCTTCAAATCTGGATCAAATTTGGGCAACCATTTCTCTGGATGTTTGGGAAATGGGTGTTGAGCTCAAGGTACTGCCACAACATCTTGATCGAGCCAAGGTATGACTGGATTATTTTGGTTTTCCATGGGATTTGGTGGAGTTGAAGGTTGATATGGTTCATATAAGGAACTACCTTCGTCTGAGGATTCCCCTCCCAAGGAAGGTGGAGAATAACTAGGTGGGGATGGTGGGATACCAAATCCTCTAACACCAAGGATAAGTGCTTCATCAGGATTGGTAATATTACAACCCAAAGGGTTTCCAGACAGACCAGTGTCTTGAGGTTGTTCTTGAAAATTTATGAAATCAAGGGGTTGATTAAGTTGTCTGCCAGGTTGTATAATACGAGATAAAGCACTCTGAGTTATTATGATCGACTGCAGAATAATTTATTGAACATCAATCCCTTAAGGAACTGGTGTTACTGGTTCAACGAGAATGTCAGGGTTATTGTTTGAGGTAGTAGTTGCTTCAAATGTAACGTTGGTGTCTAAGAAACTACACGTCACGATAAGAGAACACTTGTTTGAGGGATTCTTATGACTTCCGTGTGCCATCAATGAATTTCAGGCCCTCCTTCTAGCACCATTTGTTGATGGGCGTTTGTGACACACCATCAACGGGAAGGATAGAGATGTACCAAGGTTGTCTATCTAACCCAAGACGTTTGGTATGATCTAACCTGACGGGTTTTATGGCTCCGTTAGCCAACTAGGGTCCTAACAACGAAAGGAAATAAACTAAAAAATAATATTCTAACAATCGACACACTAATTACAAAATGTTGAGCTAATAATGTTAATGTACAATGATTATATACAATTTACAAGGTTTAAATAAAATCTTGCGAAAGTCATTGTTTGATATAATGTTTCTAAACAAGATTAAGTAAGAATAGAACTCTTTCTAATGTTAAAAAATATTAAACTAATAAACACTGAATGAATATGATTGTAATGATATCACGAAAATAGACAAAGCTAATTAACGTCTAAATAATGCAACCATTGTTCATTCATATATAAACAACTTTAAATAAAAGAAAACAATACATCTACTAACCTCTAGCTGATCAACAATAATAAACTAAGTTAATCTCTTTACATTTGTGCGAGATCTTTCTTGTCCTGTATTAAGTGGAAACCTATGACATCATAACACTTCCAGAATAAATTCAAGGAAGTGTTTCATATTTTGGAGTGAACTTATAACAACAGAAAGATAAATAATTATATATCCCGTGACCTCAATATATCCAATAGCTAAGAATGAAAGAAATCTCAATCCTGGGCAGTGATGTTATCAACCATTTAACATCAGAAGTAAACTCAAAAATACCTAAATAGTTCATCGATCACATATACAAACTAGACCAAAAAATAATGGACAACAATGGGGATGATTTTAAGGATGGAAATTTATTTTAAAATGTAGAAACCTTGGTGAATATTACTAATCCTTCATATGTCAACTATAAATGTTTGGCGATATTTTTTTAAAAATATTCAAATTTCTAAGTGTTTTATATAATTTTTATAAAATTTTGGCGATTTTTAAGGTAAAATAATTTTATCCTATAGAATTTGGGCGAATCTTTTTAAAATAGCGAATCTCATTTTTGGAAAAACCATGGAAAATTAGCCCATGAGAGAAATTTAGGCCCTAAAATCATCCCTAGGTCACAACATTAAGATAATCAACGATATAAAATATTATGTGAAGAAAAGACTAAAGCTAAATAAACACAAATAACATTTCATAACATAGAAATTATAGGAGAATACAATGAAACAAACATTTCATAGTCTACACAGGTCTAAAGCCAATGGAAAATTGCTTTCTCATATCACTTCGAAAATTATATGTCCATTCTATGGTCCAGGAAAACCCTCCCCTTAACACCAGGAAACAATAGATATTTAAACATGTCTTGGATCTGTTACCCCCTATCATACATGATAGAGGAAGGTCTATGAAAATAAGTTTTCTTTACAAAAATAAAATAACAAAAAGATACTCATGTAGGAGTCTTTAAATAAAAAATAATTACATTAATGAAATTGTTTTTTCAAAAATGGGAAATTACTAAGCTATTGGACACTTAACCCATGAATTATTTTCCTTGAACAACTATTGTTTACCTGAAATGAGAAAACGAAATCAAAGTTTAGATAATGATGCAAACAAATAATTTTAAATAGAATGGCTACATAATCTTTCGATTTTGTAGCTAGTATCAAAATAAAAATGAAATCAAAAGTGAATCTATGTATTATTTCCCGAACATAATCAAATAAAAAAAAACAACTATTTACCATTTCACAGATTTGACAGAGAGGCATATGATAGGTCTGAATTTATATTGGTGTTGAATTTTGTTGAGTTTTTAATGATCACATTACCAGACTGCTTAATTCTTTGGTTAGCCCTATGAGCGTTCGATCAAACACAAGCTTTCAACTCGTCATCATCCCTCTCAAGAAATTCGTTTCGTGCTACCATGTGGTTCAATTATGCCTGAAGATAGGGGACATCCCGATAATATCTCTCAATCCAATCAAAACAATTTTCACAATGAACCGGTTCTATGGTAGGCAAAGGTCGAGTCTATTCAACAAAGGGAAATTTAGTCTGTCTTGTGATTTGTTTCAAATCATGTTGTATACTAGAGAAACCCTCTTGTTTCTTTAGGAACGGTGGGAGATTAGAAACAAAATCGAATTGTATTGCATTAGTATCGATATCATTCCCCAGAATCTGGTCATCAATATCCTCTTGCGCAAAAAAATCTTCGATCTCATCCTCAGAAAAACGATCGTCGACCTAGATCACTGGGGTCGATTTATCATTATAACGTTGTTGATTTCTCAATTTTCTAGATAGGAGTCAGCCTGGTCTCTTATTTGTAAAATTTACATCTAGACTACTATGTTTTTTACACTCGCTCTTTTTCTTGATAGTTGATTCATTTAAAACGACCTGAATTGGCTGATGAGTAGGAATAGTAGGAATCTTTTCCTTTAAATCATCTAAAACTTCTTCCAAAGACTTTCTGGGAATGAAATCACATCGTGGCTTCTTTCCCTTGGATGGATTCTGGATAACAACAAAGGTTTGATCTATGGACGCAGGGCCTTCTTGTAGATTAACATATAGGTTTTCGATAGTGGGGTTAGATCAACATGGACTGGGGTTTTCATCGAGATGCATAGGTGCTTCTATTACATTTTCAGGTAGGGTAAAATTATTTCTAAACATGAAATTTCCCCAACTATCCCCAGTCTTAGACAGATGTGAAACCATGAGGATTCGAATGAGGCCATAGTGGAACATGCTTGACTATGGGTTTAGTTTCTATCTCTGATAGAACTTATCCATTTTCTACAAACTCCTAAGCAGATAAAAAGGCACATTCAAATTGAAACCTAGAAAAACCATCAACAAGTGGACATGATACAAGAAGACCAAACCATATCTACCTTCACACATAATAAATGTCTTAAGCATTAATACCAAGCCATGCCATCGTGGTTTGAGAAGAGAAATTGGTGTACCTTTTGGACAAGAAAATGATTTCTTGGAGGCCATGAGTAAATTCCAGGGCACGCCTTCGATTTTGGTATTTTTAAACCAACGATCTGCCTTTTGGGATAGTATTGTAGCCTTTGCAATGGAACCCGCAATCACCTCTAGCTGCAAATCCCCAATTTTAGCCCCGGTGCCATTGAAATTCTGAGCGAAAGCTTGGGCCACTGAGAGGTTGAAACCCTCAAATTTTCTGATGAAACCATCCCATCCATACACCACAAGGTCATCCACAACATCGTCATGAGAGAGGAGAACCTGTGAACCATTGGGCTCGATCCTCACCACGGGCGCCATTGATATGGTCACATAGAAACAACAGGGGTAGAGAGATGTGCGTTGTGTTCTCCAACACATGAAATGTAGGATGAGGTCTACATGATCAGGAGAAACCTGATACTTAAGGATTCGTGAAGCCACCATAACAAGCATTTGGAGCATTGAGTGGGTAGTAACAACAGGACGTGCAAAACAAGAAACCACTATGTGCAATGTATGCCAAACCTAAAGCACCAAAAACTTACCACTTGAGACAATGAATGTAGGCCTAAGCTATGAAAGACAAAGGGGTGATGTTTGAAGGTAAGTGTGTTAGTGATGTACCAAGACGAGGAGACCATGATATGACTACTAGGGGTACTATTTATATTTCGAATTAAACCAAATTTATGCTAGCTACGCAATCAAGTATATGTCAATGTGAAAACCAAATAATCAAGGATAGAAATGACTAAGTCATAAAACCCAAGGAGGATAACTCAAGTGTTATGGTAAGGGATCAATAAAATGATACGTTTACACTGTTTAAGGTTTATGAAAATATTAGATGCCCCTAACTGTTATCCAACTTGCAAAAGAATAAACCCATAAATTGTATGATTCCCTCAAACAAAATTTGTTCAAATTTCATGCTTTCAGTCATGAAATTGAACAAGGAGAACAATAGATTAAAACTAGTGAACTCATACACACAATTAGTCCAATGAATTTTTTCAAAACTAGAGATGATAAAAATGGTTGCAAGGAGAAGGAGGCAACTACAACAAATTTTATCCCTTGACAACAAAGTTTTACTATGATAAAATTTCACATGAATATTTGGCTTCCAACAATAACCCACATATCATACAACAACATCTTGACCCAAGTAGACACTGATTTAAAATATATTTTGTGAAAAAATTTAAAGAATTTCCTCTCAGCAACATTGTATGATTGGGTACACTCTATAACAAACTTAGTAATATAACCCCCAATACACTTTCCAAACAAAAATCAACTACATCCAAGGTACGATTAATTACAATATTAACTTAGTGGATCAAATCATGGGTCCATCTCCTTGGAACAACAATGCAAAATTTTCCATTATTTTAAGCTAACCTTTGTAGCCATTCAACCAAAACTATTGGAAATTCAACAAACAAAATCTCATGCAAGTATGTAAATACATACCTCTGTAACCATTGCTCCAAGATGATCCACGAGTTATTATTATGATATTTGGAAAAATCACACTCCTTTATCTCTAACCACCATCCTATATCTTCCTTAGTCGACCTTCACATTACCCTTAGTCATAGACACTGGTCCCAACAACAAAACCATTTGTTTGTGCGAATTGGGAAGACCCAAGGTTCAACATGAATTTACCAACAAAAACCTTCGACATCATCCCTTTCGGCATCACCCGGAATTAGGTGAAGTCTCACTCGAGGTTTCTATGGGGACTGTAGGAACCAAGTTTTCACCTTGATGAAGGGATGGGAGGCAGTCCTCTTAACCATCTACTTAACATTCCTTCATTATTCCTTATATCATGTGTGCAACATAATAACATGTAACATATTCATAGAACATATATCATATGTGCAATAAACAAAACATCAAACACAAAATAACACATAGACACCATGTTTAATTTGGTTCATCCAAGATGGGATACATCCATAATGGCCAGATTTTTATTATATTACTCATAACATCCATTACAAAATCTGCGCACTGCGCTTATACATTATGTCTCAACATAAAAATTCCCTTTTTATTCTCCTATCTCTCTATCTCTCTTTGATACTTACTACTTCATCACTCACATCTAATAATATCCTCTAAAACCCATAAAAACCCTTGCAAATTTATGCAATTAAAATAGAGATTATCCCATATCGATGGACCCAAAATGCCTAATGGATTCCAACTATATTCCTTCTTTTACATGCGTTGATCCCTAAAAGTGTGTCGAATGTCTTTCCTTCTTTTGCACATGTTGAGATTCATCATTTTTTCTCCTACGCAGTTCCAAAAACGAGTCCCCAAAATCATTTCCCAACAATAGGCACCCATCAAAATCCTCTCAGGTAGAGAATTTTAGTGGGTTATTGTGGGGGTCATACCAAGTGGTGACTTAATCGGGAGAAAGCATTATCTCTGATATAGATGTACCTCCAGATCATATACTTTCATCCATCTATGTTTTGAAAAATTTACAGGTTCCTCTATATCGTGGATCCCACATCATTAGATTTTACTGAAAATTGAGAAAGCATTATAACCTGGATATCCTTTGAGTAATTCCTGTGTGACAATAAGGAATATGATTCAGTTAATTCTTATTCGTAAATATTAGGATATTAAGACACCATAGAGGGTTAATCATGGATTTTTATAGGATGATGTGTGTTCCTCGACTCTTTTTCCTAGAATTGATTTGTTTCTAGAGATCATCCATAGCATCGTTGAAGTTTCCTCTATATCATACAAACATATCCCCATTTCCAGCAAGCATCCATAGCCCTGATGGGTTTACTTGTAATTCCCACATAATCTTGGTGCTTTCAACTTCCTTGTTGCTATGATTTTAATTTCACCCTTACATATTAATAATATATATAGTGCTTTGTCAACATGGGTGTTTAGGAAGTGGGGTGATACAAGAGTTTCTTTGATATGATATCCTCAGTCAATATCTTATCCTCATGGGTCTGTCTTTGAGAATATCATGGTCAGCCTTTTATATCCATGTAGAGAGGGAAAATTCTTAGAAATATTTTTCAGAGGAAATATTTGGTTGTTACCTTCCCTTTTCCTTTTTAAAACCAATACACTTAGTGCGAGAGTGATCAAACATATATAGATAGTATAAAAAATTGAGACATGCATATTTTTTTTACTCATAATATGGGGTCCCCTTGAAAATAGAGCTAAATGAATCATTCCCATCTAGTCTAACCATGTGATGTGTTTTGATGTATTAAAAAAGATTGTAAGGTAGATTTCTCACTTCTGGATACTTGAAAAGTTACTCATACAAGAACTAAGTGTTTAATTCTATTACACAATATCAACCCAAGTTAGAATGATTAGTAGAATCTTTTTTATTAAAGAAATGAATAAACAAATTCAAAAAACAAAAGAGAGGAGTACAAGTCCAATTCTAAAAGGATATACAAAGATAAAAAAGGAATAGGTAATGAATTAAAGAAAACTAATATGGAAAATACTACTACAACAATGGTGATTAGGATAAGTACATTTTAAGCATTTGACCATTGGCAAGGATATCCTCCCTGTCTACCTCCAATTTCTTTAGTATGAAAGTTCCTGGCCCATTTTTTTATGAATATGATATGGGCCTAATCATAATCTTAGGATTTTTTTATGTTTTCCTTTCATTTCATTAGCCTCATCCCATTTAAGGACCAACTCACCCTCTTGAAAATATTTATCACCCACTGATGCTTTATCAAATCATATTTTGATTAGGTCTTGATGTTGTATGAATTTCCTTTTTTACTTTTCTCTTTCTTATTCCATTTTAAGGAGCATGTTTATCCTTTGTTGCATCACTAGACATTCTTTGTCTGGAATAGATTGAGCTAATTATTGCAAAGAAGGTAGGAAAGTATGGGTAGGACAAATAATGTCTTGTCCATATACTAGAAATAGATGAGTGTTTCCTAGAGAATCCTTATGTGTTACTCTATCGGTCCACAAAGCATTAGGGATGGCTAAATGTGAATTACTTTGGACAATTTTAATGAAGAGAAATAGTTTGCATTGTCAAATATTAGAGATTCTAAAACACCAAACCTTGTTACAATATGAGATTCAAGGAAAGATATCACCTACTTTTTGTTTACCAATTTGAGAGGAATAACTTCAATCCATCCGGTGAAATAATTGGTTATAGTTAGGAAGTATTTGTGCAGTCGAGAAGAGTTAGGATTGATCTACCCTATTGTTGAAATGGGTGTTTGAGTGAAATTAGTCGTAGAGGAAAAACCAACTTATTTTCTCTTCTAGTTGACTTCTGACATTCTTGGAATCAACTGGGATAGGAATGAGAATGTATGAACAATGTGGGACAATAATAACCTTCTCTAAGGATTTTGAGTGTTGTGGTGCCCCCCTTGAAATTGATCATAGAGGATCATCATGTAGTTGTGATAGAACCTTATCTACATCATACTTTTCCAAACATCTAAGGAAAATACTGTCATAATTCTTTCTGAATAATATTCCTTGAGTAAGGTGGTATTGGGATGACTTAAGCCTAAGATATCCTTTCTTTTGTGGTTGCATGTAATAATATGGAGATGAACCATGAGTTAAATAATATTTCATTTCATAATACCATTGATTAGTGTTGACAGGGATGTAGCAGACTTCTCTCTCTAGTAGACTCTGATCCTTATAGATTTCATCTTCACCTATTCTTTCTTATGTTGATTCAGTTGCTAGCATGTAGAGTCCTTGTCCTTTAAAAATATTTAAAGGCCTGATGTCTAGATCATATTCTTACAATGTTATCATCCAATTATCTCTCTTGTCTCCCAAATATCTAAGTACCAGGAGGATCCTCAATACATGATATGACACTATGACTTTAGTTTTGGATTAGTTTTGGACAATTGGTTGTCACTGATTTCAACCCTTAGAGAGTTTGAGATACCCCAAAGTTATGGTCGATATTGATGGTGAGTTAGTTGTCATTGATGTCAACAAGAGTGGTTGATGTTAGTAGATGTGATGGGTGCATTTGATGAAGTCCACATGAAACCCTGAAGGTGAGGTCATGAGACCCAAAGTTGTTTGAGGAATAAAGACATGAAGGAAAATGAAAATGCAGGTAACACACTCAATATATGGATATTCTTTGTCATGTCATGTTCAATGGTAGGTGGTATGCCATGTGGTTCCTCACAGTTAGGGAGATATTCCCTCATGAAGTTGGAAGCCTTGAAGAATGCTTAAGAATCTCGTAAATTGGTTACAAGTCATTAATGAAAGGGTAAAGTGGTTGCAACAAGAAAGTTCAAGAAGCACTAAGATTAAGGAGAGAAGTTACTTGAAAAATTATAAATACACCTGAAGGAGTCTCTCATAATAAAACACAAACATTCATTGAATATCTATCTTATGATAATATTTTGGTGTATTAGTGAATATGAGTTTGAGTCTAAGGCAATGGAGAAAGTGTAAAACAAGAGAAAAAATTTCAGAGCTATAGAGAGATATGGTTTTTTTGTAACCCTATTTAAGTAGGCCCTCGCGGGTCAGATTGAGGGTGTCAAGCGAGGTACCCCTGCAGGTTATCCAGGGCTCATCATGTGATGCCCCATTAGAAAACAATATTATTCCTGTGAGGACAAGACAAAAGAGGGAAGAGATGTTAGTGACAGGTTGATGAGGACTGAGGTAAATCTATAGGTCCGTGTATCAGGATCAGAGGCACTAGGTGAGTTATAGATGTAAATTTATGCTATTTTATGTGTTATGAGGTTGCATCTTGGTGATATTAAGGAGCATCCTTAAGGGATATCTTTGTGAGTTTTGGTATATTCCTTGATGCACATCTTGGATGTATGGTACATGTTGGTTGAGGTATATTTGTTGAGGTACTTTGTTGGTGCATGTCTTGGATATATTGGCATATGGTTCATGGATGTAGGCACATGCTTGAGACACATATTTTGAGGAACATCTTGGTTACATGTTGATGATGTGATGGTCATGCCTTGTTCTCTTGTTTAGGTATTGGTATATGTATGCAGAACATATTTGGTGCATAGTGTGAGGAATATTCTTAGTACATATGTTGGTGATCTTGGCACATGATTTAGTACTTTGTTGAGGAACTTCATTGTTGATATCTTATGGTACATGGTGTATGAGATGATTGAGACATATCATGAGTGATATGGTATATGGTTGAGGTACATACTCTGGTACATGATTTATGGTACGTGTTGGTACATGGTGTGGTACATGTTTGATGCATGATATGGTACATGGTTGATACATGGTATGGTACAGATTTGATGCATGATATGGTACATGTTTGATACATGGTATAGTACAGGTTTGATGCATGATATGGTACATGGTTGATACATGGTATGGTACAGGTTTTGGTACATGGTTGATGCACAGTTTGGTACAGGTGTTTTGTTGATGCATAGTTGGGTATAGTTTTTGGTGCATGATTGATGCACGATTTGGTACAAGTGTTGGTGCATTGTTGATGCATGATTTGGTACAGGTTTTTTTGCATGGTTGATGAAAGGTTTTTGTGAGTTACCAAATCTATTATATTAACTAAAAACATAAATATTGCAAAGAATAATAGTGGAACAACACAATAGATGAGTCCACAACACCAAAATAATACCTTTATTGATAGGAAACAATGTTCACTTGCCTCTTAGAAGAGGAAACCTACAATAGAGCAGAGCTCTATTATAATAATTTTCAAGACAAAAACTTCTCATGCCTCTTTCTCTTATTTATACCAATTCTATTTTCTAAAGAACCTTTTGGCGGAAGATATTTCTAGAAGTGGAATCTTCTATTAGGTCTTATTACATTGACTTGTTGTCATTTATTAAATAGACCTTATAGACTAATGTCAACATTTATTAAATGAAAAATATATTATTCTACCTACATTAGGGGTTAGGGAGGCTAGGTCCCTAACATGCTGCCCCCTTGAAAAACAACCTTGTTCTCAAGTCTTGAGATGAGGAAATTGTTGCAGAATGGTATTTGGCTCCCACGTGGTATCTTCTAAGGTTGTATCTTTCCATTGCACTAATACTTCCCTGATGGTGCACTGACGGAGAAGACGTTCACGCTAGTCCAAGACTGCTTGGGGTTGTAGCCAAATTCAATCTTCTTCATCCAACTCTAGGAGACAGGTTTGAGTTTGGCACTTAGTTCCAATCACCTTCTTTAAAAATGAGACATGAAAATGTGGATGGAGCTTAGAATCATTGGGAAAATCTAATTGGTAAGTGACAGGCCCCAGACGTTTGAGAATCATATAAGGACCATAACAGTTTGGGAGAAATCTTCTAAACGTGTTCATCTTTGGGGGAGGTATTCTTATAAGGTTGCAAGCAAAGAAAAACATGATCCCCTTCAACAAATTGACGTTCAAAATCCCCTTTATCTACTTGCTACTTCATGTGATTTTGAGTCAGCACCAAATTGTCTTTCAGGGTACGGAGAATGGCCTCATGTATGGTAATATTTTTATCAACCTCCTGAACCTTAGAGACACCTAGAATATATGAGAGAACTGATGGTGGATTCTATCCATATACTGCTTCAAAAGGAGTCATGTGAGTGTTTGTATGGTAAGATGTGTTGTACCACCATTCACCTAGTGGTAGCCACTAATCCCACTGATGCTGGCAATATGATGAAAAACATCTTAAACAGGTTTCCAAAAACTTGTTCACAATTTCAGTTTGGACATTAGTTCGAGAATGATAAGAGACTCTGAGATGTAATTGGGTGCCCTAGAGTTTGAACAATTCTTTCCAAAAATTGTTGGTGAATGTGGGACCCCTGTCAGAGATAATAGAATGTGGCATGCCATGAAGTTTGAATATATTATCCATGAAAACTTGGGCCACTGTGGAGGTGGTGAAGGGATGTTGCAAAGAACATAAATGAGAATATTTGGAAAGACAATCAACCGCCACCATAATAACCATTTTGTTTCCATATTTAGGTAGGCCCACAATGAAATCCATAGAGATATCCTATCTAATAGAAGGGGGAATTGGAAAAGGTTGGAGTGTGATGGGGGATTTGAATGTTTCTCCTTTGTTGCATTGATAGGCATCACATTCAACCACAAATTTTTGAATGACCTGTTTCATACCATCCCCAAAAAAATAATGTTTGACCCTTTCCTAGGTTTTGGTAAACCCTCAATGCCCAGCAGTGGGTGAAGCATGAAGCTATGAAAGCATTGTAGATTTAATTTTTGCATGTTGGCTTAAATATAGATGGCCTTTTTAGAAAAGTTCATTATTATTCCAAGAGTACGCTAGAGAAGATGGAGAATTTACTAGCAATTTTTGGATCAAAAAATATATTTTGGGATCTTGAAACCATTCCTGGTGAGCATCTTGGAGCCAAGTTGTTACAACGAAAGATGGGGAAAAGAGGAACCCTTATTCTTCATATTTTATGGAAAGAGAATAAACTACCAAATTTTCTTTTACCTTATTATAAATAGTCTCATAATCATATCCAAAGAGATTGGTGACCCATTTTTGTTGCTCCGTGGATGAAATTATTTGTTCTAGAAAATACTTGAGGCTCTGGTGATCAGTTTTAATCTTTAAGTGTTGTCCCAATAAATAAGGATGCCAAATATCCATAGCATGAAGAATAACCTACATTTCCTTTTCATAGATGGATTGGACCAAATGTTGGTCTGAAATTTGTTTTTTGGTCAAAGCCAAAGGCCGACCATCTCACATGAGGAATTCCCCAATTCCTTTTCTAGAAGCTTTACATTCCAAGAAAAAAGTATTGGTGAAGTCGAGAAGGGATAGGATCAGAGTTTTCCACATAGCTGCTGTCAAGGCCTGGAAGGATTGGTTAGTTGTGGGAGTTCAATTGAACGAATTCTTTTTAAGGAGAGTTGTGAGAGGGGCTACAATTTTTCCATAATTCTTAACAAACTTGTGATAGTAACTTGTTAAACCTAGAAATCCACACAAGATCTTAAGAGTTTTAGGGCGAAGCCAATCCTGCATAGCTTCAATTTTATTAGGATCCACTCGTACACCATCCTTTCCCATAATATCGCATAAGTACTCCACTTCTGAGGCTTCAAAGGCACATTTATATTGTTTGAGGAAAATTTGGTGCTAAGAGAGTAGATGGAGAACTTGATCCACATGGGAAATATGGGATTGCCAAGTTTTACTATAGATGAGGATATCATCAAAGAAAACTAATACAAAATGATAGATAAAAGGACATAAGAAATGATTCATGAGGATTTGGAGGGTGGAGGGGGAATTACATAGGCCAAAGGGAATGACCAAGAAATCATAGTGACTCTCATGAGTTAAAAAGGAAATATTGGGAATGTCTACTTCTTTCATACATATTTGGTGGTAGCCAGAACAAAGATCGAGTTTAGTGAAGTACGAAGCACCACTAAATTCTTCCAAGAGATCATCAATGAAATGAATGGGAAAATTTTCCTTTATGGTGAGTTTATTGAGGGCACGAAATTCATCACACATGTGCCAAATACCTTATTTGTTGAGTACCATGACCACAAGAGAAGAATAAGGGATGGTACTAGGGCAGATAACACCCGCTTGGAGAAAATCCTACATGATTTTATCAATTTAATTCTTTAGGGAAAAAGGATGATGATAAGGGAGAACACTGGGATGAATACTACTAGGAAAAAGTATTATGAAATGATCGTGAAAACCACGAGAAGGAGGAAGTCCCTGAGGAGTGGAAAAAACATCTTAATGTTTGGATAGGATAGCTTGGAGGTCAAGATGCATAGAGGGTGTTTCAATTTCTTGAATGGAATGGAGTTGAGAAATAATACCAGAGTTACCTTTCTTGAGGATCTTTTCCATGTGATGGGAATTAATGATCTTAGGAGAACATGTTGTGATTCCTTGGAATTGATATTGTTGTCCCTCCTGTTGGAATTGCATGGTTAATGCCTTAAAATCCATGAGAATGGGACCCAAAGTGTGTAAACATTCAACACCTAGAAGAATGTCACAACCACCCATGTCATTATTAAACATATGATATTTCAGGTGGTACTATCCAATTTGAAGATGTACATTTTAACAATGCCCACCACATTTCATGGACCCACCATTGGCTATCATGATTTGAAAATTATTGACGACACAAATATAACAATTGTTTTCATAGGAAATGAGACTATGAATAAAATTATGGGTGCTACCACAAACAACAAGGATGACAAATTTCCTATTCTTAATATATCCAATGAGATTGAGGGTTTGTGGAGTAGAGAAGCCAGTGTGGGAATGCAAGGAAATGAGTGGGTCAACTTAAGGTGGGTTTGTGGGCTCCTGTGTAGCATTGGGAAGTGATGGCTCTTCAACAAGGGGAAATGTCACGTCTTCTTTAGAAACATCTTCTGAAATGGGCATAACAAGTTTTTGTTCTTTACACTTGTGCCCAAAAATATTTTTCATCACAATTATAGCAAAGAACCTCGAGTTT
>JASDQU010947189.1:54943-68815 GCA_032191745.1 Picea mariana
TACTTTAGCTTTTAACTTACTAGAATCCATCATATTTGAGTCAATTTCTACAACATCATCTCGCATTTAGTTTAGAGTAGCTCCCCTTCTTTCCTGTAAAAGAAGTGAAAAATTTGGTTTGAAAGCCCCCGCGAAAGTTACTTTGGCTGCGGGTTGGGACGGTTTAACCTCGGCTGGGATTTTGTTATACAACTTGTTGAATCTTTGAATAAACTCCATAACTATTTCTGAATTCTTTTTTCTTAAAGACCCAAACTTGGTTAAATAGTATAGGTGGTCCTTTCTTTCGCCCCATTGTCTAAGGAAAGCATCTTTCAAGGCATCATAGGACAAGACAGATCCTCTAGGTAGACTCCGAAACCAAGTTCGGACCTGACCTTTGAAGGTTTGGACGAAAATCATTGAATACACATCTTCATGTTCGATACCTAGGATTTCTACGAATTGATCAAAGAAATTTATGTGTTTGGTTGTGGTCAGATCTCCTTCCCCAGTGAATTTTGGAAATTTTTTTATATAATTTTCGGGAAGGTCGTGCAGAGGAACGAGCAATACCAAAGGAGTGTATCTTGCTTCCACTTTAGCAAACACTCTAGGAGGGGGGGCAGGCCCTTGACCTCCAGCTCCTCCCGCAGGATCACCTCCACCTCCTCCTCCAGTGGCTGCCATCGATATTAGTGGAAAGTTGTAAAGGGGGTTTGGGAATATTAAAAGTGAATCTTTACTTTCTTCACGGGGCAAAAAATCTGAGGATGATTGGTAAGGGATGCGAGGGCTTGGCTCTTCGGACTTGTAAGAGATGTAATCAAGAGAACCAACGGGTGTGGAAACTGGATGTATGAAATATTCTTCGAGACTAGGTGAAGTCGCAAAATTTAACTGAAGAGTCGACGATATATCGACAGCAGATGAATTTTCTACAGGACTTTTTCCTTTGTGTACTACAGAGGTTATCAGATGGGTTTCACTTCTAACTTCGGTGCAGTTTGATGTTAGATTCTTAGTGTCGAAAAGAGGACTACGTGAAGTTGAAGGTTCAGAAGAACTCTTGGTCTTCAGTTGTGGGTATTTAAGATGATAGATTGCAGGGGTAGGCTTAAGAGAGCCTCTCACCTTTAAAATATTCTCAGGATTGGTAACGGGTGTGGTCTGTTTACCATCTGGGTTTTGTCTGGTATTCCTTTGACCGGATGCCAACTTATTAATTGTGGAGTCGCCAAGTGAAAGATTGGAAAACCTTTAAAAGGTGTGCACTCTTTGTTCACTATCAAAGGGTGACACTTTCAACGAAAAATGTCATTTTCCCAGGGAAAAAGATTTCGTAACTTCGTTCCTCGGCAACGGCGCCAAAAAAATGTTGTTCCAGAGTCTATACTTAAGGCTTAGAAGTACAGTGTCTAGGCATCCGAAAGTGAGTAAGGGGTAGAGAAGGAAGAAATGTCAACCTTTAGCAAGGGAAGCTAGGGCTGATTTCTAAGCTGTTGTCTAGCTTCCAACTGTTCCTGGATGTTTATGTCCCTTTCAATCGCTGCCCACGAACGTTCAAGTTCTACCCGGGTAGTGGCTGTTTTAATAATAGTATAAAAAATATTCAAGGCAATATGTGTTTGATCTGATAGTCCGGGTTCAATATTAGGCTGTCTTGTCACAGGGACAGTCATAGAGGAATAGAATGATAAGAAAATCTCAATACTTTTTAGATGCTGTCTCGATTTTGGTCGTATAAAGGAGAGTTTATAGCTCCAGTAGTGAAAACAACGTGCAAACCAAAGGCCCTTTCCCATAACTGAGTTATATTTTAATAAATGAGTATGAGGTGTAAGAAAACATTAAGATTTCTATCATGTAAGGCCCCTATCAAGGGAGAATCTCACTTGTAAACAGGGGAAGAAAAAGATAAAGAAATAACCTGATGAAGCATAAAATATATATAGAAATCTTAAGTATTCACTGGTCTTATACCTACTGATAGCCGATACAGAGGAAAAATATTAAACAATATAGAAAACTAAAATTAATTCACTATAGTAGAGGTTGTACTAAGTTATAGCGAAACATTCATCAGATACATATATGAAATGAAATTAAATATGAAATACAAGGAAACAAACTCATAACACAGTCGTGACAGAATCAAGAATCTTCAGATTTTCTTTGTATTAGCTCTCAAGGGAGAAAATCTCTATTACAATCGACCCAAAAAGGTCTAGCCCTTGTTCCTTCCTTCTATTGTATATTTATACAAATTTACATATGATGGAATCTCAATCGTTCCAGGATTTTCAATTACAACAAGAAGGAGATCAATCATTTCATTTCTTTATCTCTATCTTTATTTGGTACCAGAAGCCTGCCCCTTTGCATGCTTGGTACAAGTGACACATTTTTCCACCAGCCGAGATATCAACCTAGAAGGTTCTGCTTGACAATCGGCCTCAAAAATATAACAGTCTCTGACTAATTGTGGTAACCTTTCTTCCATCTGTCCGTCTAGGGTGTCGATAGTGCACAATCTCACACTTGGTTTAATAATCCATTTATCTATTTGGACTATGTATGCCAGAGTTACTTGTGAGACTTCGGTCGAATCTCTTTCTTCTTTATCATTTATATCAAGTGAAAGTTTCGCCATATTCATTTGGCTCAGTGTCTCAGCATTGCTCTCGCTATCAGTGCCTAACAGATTCCCATCTATAGAACTGAAAGCCTCTTCAAAATATTTCCTTACCTTCTTGGCTTGCAATTTGCCTTATGGTATGCTGCGTTTCGATTCTTTCAACAAAATATTACCTCGGGTATTTTCCAAAATGGAAAACTCAGAACTATTTGCCAATTCCCTGTTTGTTGTAGCTATTACAACCTCTTGAAATGTGACCTGAGCTGCTCCAGCTTCTCTCTCTCTGACAGAAAAGTTTTCTAATACTTGATCAATAAGCAGGCAATTGTCCCGAATAGACTTTACCTTGGTAAGTAAACTTCACTGGGCTGTAGAAACTCTTCTCCGAATCTCCATATCCTGGGACTGGAATATCACGATATTTATAACTTGGCTTTCGGCGAACTCTAATCTAACCTGTAGCTGCCCTATCAAGTCTCTTTGCTGGCCCACTTGTGTTTGACTAGTCTGAGCTACCAGCTCTACTTGTTCGAGCTTAGCTTTGAGCAGCTCGATTTCCTTTTTATCGGCCATTCTTGCTTGTTCTATTCCTGTGTTCGCCTGATCCTTGGTAGCTTCCTCTATTGTGGCTAGTTTAGCTTCTAAGGTTTTGATGAGGTGATTTTTTCACTTCAGCTGATGTTTCAAAACCCTGACTAAAAATTGGTTTTCCGTAGCAAACACCCCTAATGTTCCGGCTATTTCTATCACGAATTCTTATTTCTTCATATCTTTCCCGTCGGTCAACACCTTAAATGTTTTGGCCGTTGATCCTGCTTCTTGATAGAATTCTCTTTTTACCACAACTTTTCTCTTTTTATCAAAAAGGAACTCATTTGGAGGGAGCTCTTCCATCCTTATAGGTCTCAATTCTTCATTGAAAATCCATCCTGCGTCTATGTTCCCTTTAGTTGACTGTAAGGGAGTAATGGAGGTGATGGGATCTATGATTTTCTTAGCTGATTGGCCTGGAGTGGCAACTGGAGTCGGCTTTTTCGGTGGATCGAGAGTTTTCATTTCTGGTTTTGGGCTCCCAGTTTGCTCTTCCCTATCCTGGTGTTCTTCTTGTCTGGGTGTTGAATCTTTGGAGCCTTCAACTTATTTTTGCTGCACCTCTGCTGTTATTGGATTCTCACCCCACAATACTGGGGAAATAAAACTCCACCGATGTTCTTGGAATTTTAAAACATCGGCCCTCTATTTGGGTGACAAGGCTTGTATTCGAGCCAAAACCTCGACATAAGATCTCGTGCCTTGGAAAATGTCATCCAAGGGTGAATTTTCATGCTCAAACCTTTTAAGCCCACAACTAGCTAAGTGATTACTTACGACCCTATGTGGATCGTGATTCTTGAATTCGACATAAACCAATTTCAGGTCTTCCAGGGCTGTTGTCTCATCTTTAGCATACCCGAAATCTAACAAAGAATAGGAATTTAAATGAATGGGAAAAGGTGGCCACACCTTCTTAGAATATCCTTTAAGTTCCTTGCTTACGCCATCGATTACAGTTTGCCTGGCAATCTCACGACAAGCCATCCTATTGGTTATGAATAATGGTAAGGCATGCGAAGGAATAGAAGCGCTGAAAACCCTGAGATATGAAAATTCTTCTTCCACGTACCAATCGGCTATACTGCTCAGATTTACCGTGATACTGTCTGAGATCCTGGGTAGCGAGTGGCCGAAGATAGTGACATGCAGCAGTACCATTACCCAGTTAAAGATTTCATACACAAAATCTGAAGCTTTGTTTTCCCACAGCTTTGAATGGTAGACGTGGATGGGCTCATCTTCTGATGGAGTCCAGCTCCAGCTCATTAAGAGAAAAGGCGTCAGAAAACACATGACATCCATGATATACACATACATAAAGAATGAAGTGATCTTTCCACTCTCCCTCTGCGCTCGATACTCTTTAACTCGACTGGTCAGACTATCAGATAGTAGTTTAGCCCAGTCGAAGGAACAAACTTCGGTGAATGAATGAATTAGAGGTACCCACTGAAGGAAAAAATGTGTGGTGTCCTCTCTCCTATATAATCTGTAGGTCATCATAGCTACATACTTAAATTATGGTTCCAGAGAAGATATTGAATATATACCATTACTGTCCGCCCTGAACTTCGCAGGGTGTGAAACCCAATCTTTGATTAAACTGGACATACTCTTGTCGTATTGCACACATTCCTTCTATTTAAAATATTCTAGGAATTTGGCATTGTATACTAAGTCTGACATGGTAGGCAACTTGTACATAGCTTGCAATTGTTCGGGTCTAAAAGTCCCAATAGTGACTTTCTTCTCGTTGACGATGGTTCTGGTTGGTATATATACATGGTATAATGCCCACTGGACCATATCATAGTAAGGGAGCAGACGTGGCCTAGACGCTACTTTATGCATTTGAGCCTGGATGATGATCTTATATTTGGTGATCAGGTCGTCTGTTTCATTGTCACTGGAATCATCCGAACCATCTATCAGTTCAGACTGTAGAACCTTAGAAATATATGACCAGGTCCTGACCGAGTCGACACTTCGAGGTGAAGTATCAGAAACATTCTCTGAACCTTGTCCTAAAACCTCAACAGTGGCTTTAGATGCTTTTCGCAGGGCCATGGTGGGGGATTCTACTTTATCTCTCCTGCGATAAAAGTATGTATACATACAGAAATTAGTTCGCTCGAGAAAGGTTTTCTCTGCATAGAATAGAAATGAAATTTGTGACAACAAATAAAAGAGCCATGCCTTCAACCATTTAAAACTATGTCATCCTTAGGAACAGAATGGTCAAATCGTTCTTAAATATAAATTTAGAGATAAAAACCAAATCCTTACTTGTCGATTCGCCTCATTTCCAATTAATGTCATAGATTTTGACAGTTTGTAATGCAAGTTGGCGCAAAGAAAGTTTAAAATTACCTCGTAGACTGTGCATATTAATTTTCATATTAAAACACTGGAAATGCTGGCTTAGCTTAATTAATCAGGCCTTTTTAAATGTTAATTAATCTTTTGGCATTCGCCTCATCGAGAGTTTTCACTTTAACCCTTTAAACCTCTAAAACCCGAGATTGTGATACTTAGCTTTGGTTAAAAAAAAACATAACCAGGATTAAGTGTTTAATTAATTACGTTTTTATTTATATCGCGACTTCGCGACTCGGGCCTTCGAAGGTATAGCTTCTGGGAGGCTCGTATGCCGAGTTTCAAAATTGTGAAATCGCGATGATATGATCTAATCAAAATGGAAGATAAAACTGGATTAAGTGTTTAATTAATTACGTTTTTATTTATATCGTGACTTCGCGACTCGGGGCTTCGAAGGTATATATTTTGAGGGAAAACATGCCAAGTTGCCAATTCCCAACAGAGCTTAACCACGGTTAAGATTTTTGCCTTTAACATTAACCTGGATTACTAAAACAAGAATCTCGCGGTTTCGGCTATCGGGGTTATGATGGTAAGACTTTTGGAGCTAGAAAACGCCAAGACACAAAATCCCGATGATGCTTAGCTGTGGTTTAGAGTATCTTTACTCTCAGTATTGATCCGGGTAAACTTTTTAAAACTATTTCGCCATTTCTCCCCTCAGGACTTGTAAACTATGTGATCTATAACTTCCAACATGCGACATCCCGAGGTAAAAAAGGAGAGACTCGTTTAAAAAAAATAAGTCTTGCCTTAAGAGTATGATAACCGTCGCTGCTTGCATGATGAGACTTCTAATATTTTGGGGAAAATAAAGGAAAATACCAAAACCATCTTTCAAATTCAAGCATTAAGATATAAAATTTAAAAAAGGCTAAAAAACAAAGGTGGCTCCAACAATATCTTAGTCTTGTCTTGTCATTTGGATATCTTTGATTGCTAAGGATCTCATCTAATTTTTCAATGCTTTTTTTGAACTTCTTCAACTTTTCTGTTTTCAATAGTAGCTCCCCTTTTTTGTGATCCAATTCTTCTTTCAATTTCTCATAATCTTCTAATTGTTCCTTCAAGCTATTAATGGTCTTTTCAATCTTGTAATTCTCTTCTTCACAACTACTCAATTCACCTTTTAGTATTATGTTTGTGTTTCTAAGCTTGTTATTTTCATTTTCAACATGCTTCAACTTTTCAAGTTTCTCATCTTCTTGTTCACTCTATGCATTGTCTTTGTATCCCAAAAAGGAATCAAGGTTGGTTTCTTCATCTGAATCTTCTTCACAAATGATTTCTTCTTCTTTAGAATTTTTATGATAATCATCCTAGGTTTCTTGGGTTATGAAGAGGACTTCTCCTCCATCATTATCTTCTTCATCACTCTCATCTAAGGATATGTCATCATCCTTGATGTAGAATCTCTTTTTATTGTTGAGGCTTCTCTTTTTATAGTAGCAGTTTTCAACAATATGTCCTATTCTACCACAATTAAAGCATTTGAGAGGAGACTTGCCTTTGTATCTTCCACTTCCCTTCTGAAACCTTCTTACAAAATTTGATATTTCTTCATCAAGGTCATTATCCTTGTCTTTTGTCTTCTTTATGGCTTTAAAGGCTCCTTCATTGTTTGTCTAGTCACTTTCTGTACCTGTTCTCATTTCATATGCTATAAGAGACCCATGTAATTCATCCATTGTCATTTTGGTCAAGTCCCAATTTTCTTCAATGGCAGAGACCTTAGCATCATATTTCGAGAGAAGTGATATCAACACTTGTACAACCAACGATTCATCGAGCTCTTCACCTAATCCTCCAATAGCATTAACAACTTCATCAACTCTAAGAATATAGGTTGCAATATATTCCTTTTCATTCATCTTCAAATTTTCAAATTCTACTCTATGGCATTGAAGCTTGACCTGCTTAATTTTTGGATCACCTTTGTAGATACTATTGAGTTTGTCCCATACCTCTTTAGTAGTGCTGCAACCCATCACTTTGCTAGCAATGGTTGGTTCCAATGTTGCTAGAATAACATGTCTGGCTTTTGAATTACAACTCATAAGCTTCTTCTCATTTGGATCGGTTGGAGCATTATTTGGGATTACATAGCCATTTACANTCAGGATTTTCCTTCCACTGGTTAAACTGTTCTGAAGGAAACCTGCTCTGATACCAATTGTTTATACTGAGAGGGGGGTGAATCAATATCAAGTACAATTTAAAACATTTTTCAACTTATACTTAATCCATTCAAATATATCCAATGAGAAATGAAAAATAGTATAAGAGTTACACAAATACACCAGAATACACCATGCACAATATATGAGAAATAATCAATAGTTATTGTTCAAGGAAAGTAATGACTTCCAAATGTAGATACAACTTCCAAATGTAAAAGAAGGGATAAACTTCCAATAGGAAGATACAATCCTCCAATATCAAGAGAGGATTTAACTCTCCATCCTTGGCCCTTCCTTCCACCCAAGAATATATGAGAGATAATAAAACTTTACATTAAATCATCACCATCAACCAACCATCGCATAGAACTTGATAATGCTTCTTGAGACTTCTTCAATTTATGCAATTCTTCAATTCTTGGAATACTCTAATCTTTTAGATAATATTACTCAATGTATTCTCTGAAAATTCTCCAAGTTTCACTCCTTGAATCCTCCCCAAAAATAAGTTATAGAGAGAATGATAGACTTTATTGAATTCTGGTTTATTCAGGAGACCGAACTTGTACAGAATGCCCCATGCTCAATATTTAACATAAAATTCTGAAACTCGTACACACGAAACTAAAATATGTACTCTTTCCAATGCAAGTTTTCCCACTTCATTTGGATTCTCTATGAATAAGTTATGACTGTTTTACCCGAAACACCTATTTATTGACTAGCTTTAGGACTGGTCAAAAACCCTATATTCCATAGAGTGTATATCCATAATTATAGGGAATAAGGAGATGCAAATTTTACCATAGGTACCTTGATATGTCTTCTCATTACCATAGCAATTTCACCATCAAAATCGTTCTAGAAAAAAACGTTATAGAAAAAATGGTAAGATGACCTGAAAATAACATACCTTAGAACACACCACCAAAAGACTTCATCCTCCCTTGAAATCCGACCTTCTTTACTTCTGATTTCCTCTGAAATTAGACTTGTGTATCAAAATAAATGTATAATGATATTTATTTATACCATTTATTTCACTTCCTTTTAACATTAGGGCCGACCTGACACATTCTTATTTTGTAATTTTGTTCTTTAATTATCTTCAGGGCCTACATGTACTTCCTTCTTCAATTCACTCTGTCATCTTCAAAAATTCATTTCTCCTCAACCATGAGGATTCACGTGATGTGACACATAACACCAGAAACAACATGATGTATACTATCCATCCATGGGTATTGTATCTGCATGTGCATTTTCCTTCATTTCCAAATACCTTCATCAATCTTGCGGTCCAAAATCCATGACTAGGGTTGACATCAATGACAACAACCAATCTTCCAACAATTGATACCATAATAGAGAGAACTTATATTTATATAAGGGATCCACCGACTGGATAAATACCAAGGATGTTCCACCCAACCATAGACACTATTCTTCCAAGTCTCAAAAAAAATGTCACCCCCGAGCTGGGGCTATGAATCCACAAGGACAATTCCATACTTCTACTTGGCTTGCCATGCCTATCAAAACTCAAGATCTCATAGGATTATCCAAAAATCACAACAATACAAGTACCCAATTATCTTCTACCCATATTGCACCACCCAAGAGAATGGACCCCCACCCTTCTTTTCCATGCAGTCCCTCAGGAAGTCCCTCTCCTTCCATGGATCTAATGCAGCTAGTCCAGAATCTCCATGATGGGACCCTCAAGAATCGTATTTGTGAGAAAGGATGGACATAGGCCAATGTACCTCAGACATGCAGGTCTCAAATCATGGTTGGATCACACCAACACTCTCTATAGCCAATAATTTCATGGTTGTAACTTCAACACCTCATCTTCCTTTCCCAAGGCAAGACATGCATAAGGAAAGAAATGAAATGGATGAATGGATGAGTGAGTAAATGGGAGGAAGAATGATTGGATGGAAGAGAGAGAGAGACCAACAATAGAATCCCCAAACCAACATGAGAATGAGAGAACAAAAAATACCAACCAAGCCCCCCCCACGAACCAGGGACAGGATTAAGAATTCTTGGGGATCGTGAGCCTCCTGGACTTCCCCTAAGAAAAATCACGTAACTTCTATCACTTTTTGTTTTTAAGAAAATGAAGAAGGAAAAATATAAAATTAATTCCTAGCCCCCCAAGCCCCCTCTTTTGTGAAATCATAGCCCCCTATAACTCTAGTCCTTGTCCATCTAGCAACCAACAAGGTAATTATTATTAATAATGATCAAACATTACATTTTTTAGGCACACTGGCCTTTTAATAATTTTTTGGGAACTCTATCCTTTTATCAATGTAACAATACATTATTTAATATGGGGGTTTGGGACCTGGGGTGTTACATCCCCTCCCCCTTATTTTGGCACTGTCCTCAATGCACATACAAAACATGAATAAAAATTCTAGAAATTATTCAAAAATTTGTAGGTACTCTACCTGCATGGCATCTTCATGCTCCCAGGTAGCATCTTTATGACCATAGCAGGTCCACTGAAATTTTACCATCTCTATAAATCGATTCTGAAGCATTTTGAATTTTCTATCCAGTATTTTCACTGGTTGGACCTGAAAGTCTCCCTCTGTCTCTACCTGAATCATATGCCAATCAGTAACATGGTTAGGATCATGTACATATTTATTTAGAAAAGAGACATGAAATACATTATGCACATTCATGGAAACAGGAAATGAAAACATGTATGCAACTGGCCCTATTTGGTCCAATATCTCAAATGGACCACATAATATGGCTGCCATCTTTGTACAAATACCCAAATTCAAAGATCTCTTCTTGGGATTCACTTTCAAAATCACATGCTCCCCCACTTTAAATTATCTTTTTGTCCTATTATTATCGGCATAAACCTTTTGTTTATCTTGAAATGCCTTTAAATTCTGCTTAATCTTAACCATTTGGTCTTCCATATCCTTAAGCAACTCTGGCCCAAGTACCACTCTATCTGTTGGGTTGTCCCAACTTACTAGAGTACTGCATTTCCTACCATACAAGTCTTCAAATGGGCTCATCTTAAATGAAGCTTGATACCCATTATTATAGGAAAACTCAACCAATTGCAAGTAATATTCCCACTTATATGGATTATCCATCACATACATTCTCAACATGTATTCAATTACTCGGTTGACCCTCTTTGTCTTCCCATCTGATTGCGGATGGTATGCTATGATAAAGTTCAAATTTGTACCAAATCCTTTAAATAATCCATTCCAAAAATTTGAAGTAAACTTAGTATCTCTATGTGAGACAATTGTCCTAGGTATCCCATGCAACCTAGAAATATCCTTCATGTAAATTTATGCAATATTAGCTATTGCATGAGTTGTTTTTACAGGAACAAAATGAGAAACCTTGGTCAATTTATCAACCACTACCATGATTGAATCGTGTTGCCTTACTGTCCTTAGAAACTTTGTTATAAAATAAATGGTTATCACTTCCCATTTCTTCTCTGGGATTGGTAATGGTTACAACAAACCCGCTGGTGTCTATGATCAACCTTCACTCTCTAACATTCCATACATCTAGCAATGTAATCAGAAACATCCTTTTTCATCCCCTTCCAAAAGAATTGGATTCTTACTACTATAATTGTTTTCTGGTAACGAGGATGTCTAGTATATGAAACATTATGCATTTCCTTCAATACCAAATTCCTAAGTTCTCTAGAACTAGGAACATAAATTCTATTGTTATGCATAAGTAATCCATCTTATTTTATCTCATACTCTTTCATTTTCTATTGTACATCCTCTTGCTGCAATATTTCCTTTACCTGTAGATAATGATAATATGTAACAAAAAAATCTAAAATTCTTCTCTTCAAGTCTAACTGATGCATATTGACAATTGTAGCATGCATGCGATGCACCCTTCTACTAAGTGCGTCGTCAACTTTGTTTTCTTTTCCCTTGATATTCTTGATATCAAAGTCGTATTCACTTAAAAATTCAAGCCATCTTGTTTTCCTCGCATTCAAAGTTCGATGTTGAAAAATATACTTCAGACCACTGTGGTGTGTTCTTAATTCAAATATCCTTCCCATGAGACAATTCCTCCACATCTTCAATGCATGAACAATAGAAGCAAGCTCCAAGTCATGTGTTTCATAGTTCTTCTCATGCTCTTTAATATTTCTAGACTAATAACCAATGACATGTCCATTTTCAGTGAGGACTCCTCCAAGTCCTTCATGGTGTTGATACTCAGAGGGGGGTGAATCAATATCATGTACAATTTAAAACCTTTTTCAACTTATACTTAAACCATTCAATTATATCTAATGAGAAATAAACAATAGTATAAGAGTTACATCAATACACCACAATACACCATGCACAATATATGAGAAATAATCAATAGTTATTGGTCAAGGGAAGTAATGACTTCCAAATACAAAGGGAGGGATACATCTCCAATAGGAAGATACAATCCTCCAATATCAAGAGAGGGTTGAACTATCCATCCTTTCCCCTTCCTTCCACCCAAGAATATATGAGAGATAATAAAACTTCTCATTAAATCATCACCATCAACCAACCATCACATAGAGCCTGATAATGCTTCATGAGACTTCTTCAACTTCTGTAATTATTCAAGTATTGGAATAATATGATCCTATAGATAATATTACTCAATGTATTATCTGAAATGCCTCCAAGTTTCACTCCTTGAATCCTCCCCAAAAAGAATTTATAGAAAGAATGGTAGACTTTATTCAATTCTGGTTTATTCAGGAGAGCGAACTTGTATAGAATGCCCCGTGCTCAATATTTAACATCAGATTATGAAACTCACACACAAGAAAATAAAGTCCATAATCATTCCATTGAAATTTGTCTCACTTCATTTGGATTCTCTATTAATAATTTATTATTTTTTTACCCCGAACACCTATTTATTGACTAGCTTGAGGACTGGTCAAAAACCCTATCTTCCACAGAGTGTATCTCCATAATTATAGCGAATCAAGAGCTGAAAATTTTACCATAGGTACCTTGATATGTCTTATCAATACCATATCAATTTCAGTATATTAATTGTTATAAAAAACAAGTTATAGAGAAAATGGTAAGATGACCTGAAAATAACATACCTTAGAACACATCACCAAAATACTTCATCCTCCCTTGAAATACGACCTTCTTTACTTCTGATTTCATCTGAAATTCGACTTGTGTATCATATGAATGTATAATGATATGTATTTATACCATTTTTGTCACTTCCTTTTAACATTAGGGCCGACCTGACACTTTCTTATTTTGTAATTCTTTTCTTTAATTATCTTCAATGCCTACATGTACTTCCTTCTTCAATTCACTTTGTCATATTCAAAAATTCATTTCTCCTCAACCATGGGGATCCACGTGATGTTCCACCTACCACTAGAAACAACATGATGTATAATATCCATCCATGATTTTTTTTTATGCATGTACATTGTCCTTCATGTCTAAATACCTTCATCAATATTGTGGTCCAAAACCAATGACTAGGGTTGACATCAATGACAACAACCAATATTCCAACAATCTCCCCANCATCACCAAAAGACTTCATCCTCCCTTTAAATCCGCCCTTCTTTTACTTCTTATTCCCTATGAAATTCGACTTATATCAAATGAATGTATAATTATGTTTATTTATACCATTTATGTCACTTCTTTTTAACATTAGGGCCGACCTGGCACTTTCTTATTTTGTAATTCTTTTCTTTAATTATCTTCAAGGCCTACATGTACAATTCACTTTGTCATCTTCAAAAATTCATTTCTCCTCAACCATGAGGATCCACGTGATATGCCACATACCACCGAAAACAACATGATGTATACTATCCATACATGGGTGTTGTATCTGCATGTTCATTTTCCTTCATGTCCAAATACCTTCATCAATCTTGCGGCACAAAACCCATGACTAGGGTTGACATCAATGACAACAACCAATATTCCAACAATCTCCCCCTTTGTCATTGATGGAAACACTCATGATCCCCCTATCATCATGATCCCAATTTCTCTCCCCCTTTGACATCAATGGAAAAGGTTAGGG
>JASDQU010947192.1:0-13842 GCA_032191745.1 Picea mariana
ATATTCTCAATCTCCTCCTGCGCATTCTCTCATTTTCTTTTTCTTACAGTCTCATTCTTTTCTCATACAGAACAACCGCCTCACACTGTCTGTCTCATTTTCTTTTATACACACTCACAGTGGTTCAACTTCCCATCTCCTTAGGCAAAAAGAAGACAACTGTCTCAGCAACTGAAACACCAACTAATCGGCAATCATGAGTCCATTTCACTAATAGATTCCAAACTAAGGAGTTAACTATGAGAGAGATAGTAACCCTCCGATCAACACTTGATCTGACGGTTCAGATCATTCCACGATTTTGCATATCGTGATTTCGACACTTCTGATGTTCAATGTTATTGTCACTTAAAAATCCCGATCTACGAAATTCCGATACATAACTTTTCTGCACTAGATCCTTTCCGAATATGACTATGGCCATAACCAAGCGCCTATGCAAAAAGCGCTTTCACGATTTCTTGTTTTGTGATTTTCGACATTATGCTCCGTTGACCCCAAGTCAGCAAAATTTTGATCACTTGCCACATGTCCTATGATTCCATGGTCCATATCTGATCTTGATTCAATGGCTACGATTGAATCGCGATTTCGGGATTTCGGCATTCTTGTTGCATTGGGTTATTTGCCTCTCTATGTCGCGATTCGCGAAACTCCGATATGGAGTTTGATCAACGGTCCAGATCTGATCTCTATTCAACGGCTGCGATTAAATCATGATTTCACATGTCATGATATCAGGATTCCTGATGTTAATAAACTTTGACATCTCCAACTCTCGATCCCCGAAACTTCGACATGGAGTTAGATCAACGGTCCAGATCTGAACTTGATTCAACGGCTGCGATTAAATCGCAATTTCGCATATCGCGAAATCAATATTCTTGTTGCATTATTTATTTGACATCTCCAACACGCAATCCTCGAAACTCCGACATGGAGTTATATCAACGGTCCAGATCTGAGCTTGATTCAACAGCTGCGATTGAATCGCAATTTCGCATATCCCGAAATCAGAATTCTTGTTGCATTGTTTCTTTGACATCTCCAACACGCGATCCTCTAAACCCCAACATGGACTGGAATCAATGGTCCATATTCAACCTTGATCTGACGGCTCAGATTAAGTTGCGATTTCGCATATTGTGATTACGCCCGCTTCTCCTTGTACCTTAAAGGACATGCGGGTTCTTCTTGATCCAATGATGGTCGGATCCTACGCTTGGATCTAACGCCTGAGATCTATCCTCCTCTTCAATGATCTCTTCTTGTCTACATTCAGATCTGACGACCCTCGTTATTTTGGTAATTTTGAGTGGATCCAACGATCAGAAATGCTTCTCAAGCTTTACGGGCCTTCGTTCATTCGATCAACCTAACCTTATCTTCTGTTTTCCTGGTTGCATTGCCTTTGATCATTCGATCTTCCTGAACTTGTCTTTTGTTTGCCTGTTTGTTACAAACTTTCTGTAATCATGCCATCAATCCTCTGTACATTCTTCCTGTACTTATGCTACTTGCCATCAATGACAAGCATTCGATGTCTGTTAAATATTTTTCATTCGTTGTCTGTTAAATATTTGCCAACATTCTAGTCATGTTGGGGATTCATCACCAACATCTGCTAGTCATGTTGGAGATTTTCCAGTAGCCTCTACAAGTCATGCTAGGAGCGTGTCACCAACCACTACAAGTCATGCTAGGAGCGTGTCACCAACCACTACAAGTCATGCTGGGGGCATTCATATGATTGAGAAGACTAAACGTCTCAAACGTAAGCCTATATTCCTTTGTAGGACTTGTGAAGGAAGTCACCTTACTCATTTGTGTCCTGTTACTATTGGGATACCAGAAGCGTGGGGCTCACCTAAGGGCCCTTCAAGTTCTGAGGCATCTATGGTTTCACAACACTATGTTCCTTCTTTGGTTGATAGAACAATCATGCCGATGAAATATTTGACTAACACCACTTTTCCTTTAGGGGTTGATACATCCTTTGACCTTGTTGTCTCACATCCCGTTCAACCTGTGGTCATGTCGATGCAATCTTCGACCAAAACCACTCCTATTTTCGGGGGAGATGCGTCTCTTGACCTTGTTGTCTCTCATATTGTTCAACCAATGGTCGTGTCAATGCAATCTTCAACCGACAACACTCCATTTTTTTGGGGTGATTCACTTCTCGACCTTGTCGTCTCACATCCTATTCAACCAATGGTTGAGAAAGTGGTCGTATCGATGCAATATTCAATTGACCCCACTCTTCTCTCAGAGAGTGACAAGTCTAAGGAAGCAGTCGCACCAATGCAATTTTTGGTCGATCCCTCTCTTCTGGTTCTGGTTCTATACCTTCTATGCCATGTCCTTAGAATTTATATTACTTCACCTTCTAAAAAAGAGATATTTTTACTCTTCCCGAGTTCTCTCCCTCCGAGTCTTGACGAGGTTCCCTTTGATTGGGATGGTCTTGTGGGGTATCCAATGCCTCTGCCTATATCTTTTCCAGGAAGAGACATTATCTGACATAACACGGAGACGATAATTTCTGTTAGCACTTTGTACTCCTCGACTTGGAGATCTTTGGGTCTTCCTGATCTTGTGTCGGTTCTTCATAAGATACTGACATTCCACAGAATATTGGTACGGGAGCCTTGGCCTCCCCCATGCCTTGCTGCTTAGAATCTTCCTAACGAGTCTTAGTTAAGATCTTTTCTAACTCGTCTAAAAACTTAAAATATGTCCGAGTGATTTGTCCCTTTCACACTCGTTAAATTGGATTTGAAAGGTCATGAGTCTTAGTTAATCTCTTTTCCAACCCGTTATCAAAAATAGAAAATATTGTTGAGTGAACTTGTCTTTTTCACACTCGTAAATTGGATTTGAAAAGATGTCTATTTGGCACAAGTTTACCCCTTTTTCACACCAAGTAGACTACAAGAAATAAAAAATGATATTTTTTAGCGTTAAGTTGTGATTGCATCTCATGCCATCGCTTGCAGTATTGAGCCTTTCGCCAGTTCTCACTTTGCGTTATAAACCATTGCTTAAGCAGTTTTCGCATCCTCAACCAAACAGAGACTTGTTTATATCCTTCTCAATTTGACACCCTATACCTTGGAGGAAACATCACCCCGAGTGTCCATCTCTCACATGCATTTCCTTGCATTAAGCATAGGTACGTTCCACTGTTGTAACTAGTTTTTCTTACTTGGGACACTCGTTTCCTCCTCTGTATCATAACATTCATTTGTTATGAAAAAACTAAAAAATATGGGCGGGAAGGGAGTGCTATATTATAATTGGCAGCAGTCGTGTCACCTTTTAACAGAGAACAAAATTATTGAGTCCTTGTGTCATCATAATTTTCGGTTTAGCATGGCCTTAGGAAGCTGATCTCGTTACAGAGTTTTCTCTACTGACCGGTTACTCTTTCAGTCCCTATAGAGAATGTTATTAATGCCTCCTGCATCTAATAGTCACATAATTGAGTCTATGCCGCCGGATTCCACCATATGTCTCATGCTCTTGTTCAAAGGATGTCTCACAACCTGCATTGGCCACTCCTCAGAAATATTGACTTTGCATGTCGGCCATACCCTCAGTTTGTCTCAGAATCACATGATACTATTGTCTTATCATGCACCCTGGCCCTACTTGCATCATCGATAGGTGACCTTGAACCCAACAATCAACATTTCATCATTAGTCATTGACTGGGTGGTTTCCCTTATGTTCGACGACAAGACATCTATTCACACTTTGGGATTCGTGCAGTGTCTTGGATTCCATTAGCCTTATTGGTGGTTTCCTCGCCTTTGTCAGTAGTTTTCATCATTGGATTCTATTCAAAGGGTATTTTTTATGTACCGCTTGCATTTGATACATGCGAAAGACACACATGGCCGTTGGTTCGTGAACATGTTCTTCATCCGATCTCCACCAAATCATGAAGCTCCTGCTTTGTTCCTCATGCTGACTAATGAGAGATTCCTTAATTCTCTCCTTTCAGCGGGTCTCTTTCCATCGACTTCAACTCATTTATTATGGATATGGGACCTAGAGTTTTATGAGTACCTTGAGGCTTGCAGTCATTAGTGGCAGACTCTCTCTCCATTGACAGATGGGAATACATCAATGTCTCCTGATCAATGGATTTCTCAAGTGTTCAACACCAACTCCTTTATTCACACTTGTAGGAATGTACTCGGTGCCTTGATACCTACTTTCATTATTGGTGGGTTGTCTCGCATTTGTTAATGGTATACCTCAATGACCGACAATCAAACAATGTCTCATTATGTTCAACCTCAACTCCTTTATTTACATGATGTAGACTTGCACCCTTGGCAGATAGTGTATAAGACTTGAAGATATCACTATGTGGACGCAACTTTCTTGAGTTGTTGCTTCCCTTTCATTGGACTAATACCTATTATACTTTAGTGATCATGGGAGATTAGATTGTACTCCATGGTATACAAATATCTTCAGATTTATTTTGAGACTGGTTTCACTGGGCCTTGTTCGTGACTATGACAACTTTTGGCATAGAACCGCAATTGTGTCTGCCTATTCATGGCCACAAGCACTTATTTGGTATATTTTCCGCATGGATATGCATTGTATTCTTGGTAGCCATGTATGCAAAGTCAGTAAAGAATGTAATGATCCATTGATTTTATCCATCTAGTTCTCTACCACTCCACTCCTGGGTTATTTATAATGTATTTTGGCCATCGCAGATACTCCTCTGATCTCACACATTAGGGGGCATCTTTTATAGAAAGATTTGCCCAACCATTTCTATTTTGCACAGAGAGCCTTTTTCCATTTACCTATGCAGACTTATCATCCATTTGTTATAAATCCAGAGCTAAAAATAAACATTTTTCCACATATACGTGCCCTATCAACTATACAACAAGCGTATACGTAGGATGCTCCACTACAACCTGTGTACATCGAGATTTGTGCCAGAAAATACAAAAATGGAGTCAGGTTTCCATGTCACAACAAGAGATATCTGATCCTTGGCTTCCATATACTGGAAACGTTCCAACTCGGCCCTTTAGTTGCATTTTGAAGGCTATAAGACCACAATTTCGAGCTATGGAAAAGAGGAGAAAACATTCAACTTTGAGAGCAAAGTTACTCTGGAGAAATTACTTCATATTGAGTCTGCATCCCTTTGTCCCTTAAGTTTGAACACAGTGTTTAGTGCCCAAGCTCTTTCCCTATTGTTGAGAGTACCTCACTGCCTCTTTCCTATGAGCTTTCCTTTGGTGGAGGATTGAAGTGGTGGAGACCCGGTTGGAAGGAACTTGGTTTCTTGGTTTCGAACCGTACCGACACAGAAGTCTGTAATGTTGTCACTTTTGTTGATCAATTATTAATATAAATACTCCTTTCCCGTCCTATTGGTATCTTGCAAATATATGATTATTACCCATGGGAATGTTTGTAATGTTTATTAATGTATTATGCTATCTGATATTCTAACCCCTTTATATCATCACTATGTACTTGCTCTACTTGTTTGTTGAGAACTTATTGCAGGTATAAAGCTTTGGGTCAAAGTGTTCAACAATGGAACATCATCAAACATTGGATCGAGGTAGGCCTCTTTCTTATCTTGCACATTAGTTTATATAGAATACAGTGAAATTGAGTTGATTTATGCAGTCATACCTATTTGTTTTGGTTTACCCTTGACCATAGATAGTTTTTCCCTCGTAACAACCGTACAAACAAGATTCTATCAAAAGAAGAAGATTAGAAAAGCTCCAACCCTAGTTTTTGGGACCCTACAGGATCAACAAGAAGGTAGGGGTTGTGGCTTATGAATTTGAGCTTCCACAAAGCAATAGGATTCACAACGTCTTTCATGTGTCATGCTTGAAAAGGGCCATTGGTCAACACATCACCCCACTTGAGGTACTACCACCCTTAGATGAAGTGGGACAGTTGGTACTAATACCAGAGGCAATATTGGAGGTTTGGGAGAAGAAATTCCGGAGGAGAAGCATCAAGGAATACTTAGTCAAGTGGAAGGATCTTCCTATTGAGGATGCCACATGGGAGAGTGCACAGGTTATATAGGATACATGTTTAGAATTACTTGTGGAAAAGCAATTTCTAGCATGGGAGTGTTGGCATAGGGGCAGACCCAGGGTTCAACGCTGCAACAATTCACCAACAAAACCCTAACTATCGACCCTTTTGGAAACACTTGTGAAGAAGATGAAGTCTCACCGGAGGTAAAGGTAGGGGTGGTTGCAGGACTCAGATGTTTACAATATTAGCTGGGACATAGATCTATGATTCTAAAACTTAATAGAGCACTTAGCACCGATAGTTCATCAATATTTGACCATTATCTACTCCGCAGATAAAACAGAGCATCACATCATTCATTCAGATATGATGTATCTAAGCACTTATCATAGAGAGATAGATTAGATCTAGCAGATTCAAGCACAAAGCACATTCACATAGGTCATATCTCACATCCATATACATCATTAGCACAAAGAATAAACAAAACTACCTATCTATATCAAAGCAATTAGCAAGTAAAGACATAAACACAACAACACATCGCACAAAGCATAACAACACAACATGTACGTAGTTCACCCCCACCCTAGGGCTATGTCCACCAAATGTTATTCTTTATTATCTTCAGTCAAGATTCTTATAGGCTCATAGCATCAAAATCCTACTCCGCAAAAGATAGGAGATCTGCGCGTACTCCGCCAGATCCTCCTTCTTCAAGTTAGGGTACAACACCAAACCTTCTAACAATTACTTGCACATAGATCTGGAAATCTCACACAGTATGCACAAAGCATCTACAATCCATACTTAGCACTTATCCCAATATCAGACACACACACACACACACACACACACACACACACACACACACATATATATATATATATCCCAGTCCTTACATTGCCTAGACATCTATTTATACTTTACAAAATAGCCCTAAACATTGGTAAACCCATGGGCCGACATCCCCATACCTGTTAAATAATCACAAATCCAAAAAAGGACCCAAAAAGGGGCCAAGATCCCATGATATCTGCTTCATCTTTCTCTCCTCCTTCGACAAGATGTTGAAGTCCCAAAATAGGTCAAAATTGACCAAGGATCTCCCAAAACTTGGTCAAGGGCCAACAGGCTCCCAACACTCACCTGTGACTCGTCCCGAGTCACTCTGATCTGGGTAGTTCTACTTTGAAAGCCTCGAGCATGGATCAGGTTGCTTCGACTTGTTGTTGTTCCACAACCTCTTGTTCAATGAACTCTTGGATGACTACATCATTAACAGGTCCCTCCAGGTGTTGTTCAGCTACAATGACAACCTGCTCGAGTTCTGCTCCTCGGCCTTCAACCTCTGTGAACAATTGGTAAGCCTTATATTGTACAAGTTGGAGCCATTGAGTTACTTCCATAACTCTTCTCTTGATAATGTGGATCTGTTGTTGGGCGGTGCGTTTCTCTTGGGGTCGCTTCATTATTTCCACAACTGATAGGGGCTTCAACTACACCTATATTGTTTCTGTTTGATACTTTTCTTCCTGGAGCTATGACTCCAGTGCTTGCAATTATGGGTTCTCAGTGAGTTGCTCATACATATGGGCACTACAATTACTCATCTGCTTGCATTCCATTGCAAGGGCCTTTATCCTTTCAACTGCGCTCCGGGCAGTTGCTTCTCTTTGATCCCTTACATCCCACGGAGTCTTGGGCACTGTGCAGAGCTCTAAATTTTCTATATGTTGTTGTAGCTGCTGGATATCTTCCACGAGTTGCTCTACTTGTTGTGTGACTTGGTCTTCTACCTTTATTTATAAGACTGTCATAGAAGGAAGTGATCTACTAACCGTTTTTTTCACTTCGAGTTGCTCCATGAGCAATTGTTCTTTTTCTTGCTACATCTATGCTTTTTCTTCATCGAACTTCACTTGGAGAGAAATCTTTTCCTATTCTACAGCATTGCATTGTTCTACGAGTACACCTTGCACTTTATTCAAGGCCTGGGTGGCTTTCTTTATTTATTCTTTTGCTCATCGAAGGTGAGCTTCGACTGTATCAGCTAGTCTGTGGAGTTGGGTTGGATCATCTCCCAAATTTGGTTCTCTCGATGGTAGGGGTGCAGTGGAGACTGCACGGATGGACTGAAGGTCCTGTTGTACACCTTGGAGTTTGACTCCAATTCTATCATATATTTCTTCCTACTTGGCTTCTTTTTTCTTTGCTATTTCCAGTGAAGCATCATTCAGGGCTCCTATGATGAAGTCAAAATCATCGGAGGTGAGGACAGTCTGCATCTTGATCATGGTGGCTTTCGATTTCTTTCGGGAAGAATTTTTTGGGGGGGAAACCTTCCTCTTATTCAAGGGTTCAACCTCGTCTCTGGGAAGTGTTACTTCGCCCAGCTTCTGGAAGTGTTACTTCACCTAGCTTCTATTAAGCTTCTACTTCGTCATCACCCCCCCGGTCAGGTGACACTGAAGCAGCCTTTCCTGAGATGCTACTTAAATTTTGAACCTCCTCAGTCTTCTTGGGTGTATTTTGTTCTTTATGAATGTCCTTTGGGCTATCAAGATCAGATATCTATGCAGTTTTGGTGGGGATAAGGAGGTCAACAGACCATTCCTTAGTGATATCCTCAAGGTATTCTTCTGTAAGTTTATAATATGACTAGAGATTCTCTTTATGTTCATCTTCTTGTGCTCTAATGTAGATGAAGTGTTGATCTGCGTTGAACTTCATCAGGGGTCAGAACCTTTGTAAGGTGTTCGGAGTCATGCGAGGCTCAACTTTGATGGATCTCTTTAGTTGGAGGTAATATGTATGAAACACAACATTCGACTGCCACTGTTTGTTCATATCACTTGAATACCAAAGGGTAGCAAACTTCACAGCAAGCGGTTTGAATGACTCTATGTATGGGAAGGTCGCACCTTCGACATCTCCTAGACAACATATATAATGAGGATTAGGAGCCAACTGAAATGAAATTCATAACCCTGATCCTGTGCTTCTCGATAGTCTAGTTCCAACTGGTTAACTAGGTACTTCACCCAGTTCATCTGTAGGCCTTCCGCACATGTCCCTATGAGGTCAACAACAAAGTTGGTGACTTGCGTAGGTCAGTTCTTCCTTACTAAATTTCTAGCTATCAGTTAACATGCTAGTCTCACTGTGCCACTTTGGATGGAAGCTACCTTGTAGCCTCGTGTTCCCTTCTCAACATCGCCATATGTATCCTTGATCTTCTGTGCTAGTGCACGATCTGTGGCCTTTCTTGGGTAGAATTCTTGTGGGTCAGGTCCTTGCATACTCAGTCCTGTGATCTTGTGGATCAACGTTGGGTTAATTGTAATACATTGCTCTAGCCATAAGTACCCACCATGGTAACACAACAGTAGTAGCTTGAAACATGCGTTGACTTATTGGTGTCTTCTGAAGTGTGGGATCTTCATGACATTCAACAGGGTGGACTGTGCGAGGTTCATCATCCACGGATGGGGAATTATCTTTGAATTCTTCCCCTTTGTTCTGGTTAGGTACTAGTATGGGGCGAGCATACCATAGATCTTGTGATATCTGAGGTTGAAGTCATTGAACTTCAATGCTATGATATTATCCTACTCTGCTCGAACTGCGCATATCCCCTTTGGGATGTATGTAGTGACCATGGTGTACTTGAAATCTCTTGGCACACTATCATGATTCACCATGCCAACTAGATGCGGGATCTAATCAACCAATATGGTTGGAATCAGCTTTGCATTTTCGAGGTCATCTTTCTGCTTGGTTCTCTTTTCCACTGAGGGTTGGGATGATCTAGATCCACGAGAAGTAGATGGAGAGGCTTGCATTCCTCTCGTTGATGCCTCTTGTATACCTGCAGACATTGACATTACTCATTCAGTCATGAGGTCGATGAGAACTTCTTCGACAACTTTCTTTGCAACGTTGAACTCGTCCGACATACACACTTGGGGTTGGAAATATCGGGTTCAAGGAGTAACTTAGACACTACAATGGGATAGAGGAAAATAGCGCAATGATCAATGTGTAAAATCAACGAGTCTGCGGGCTCAAATTCATGGTTAGCAAAATTGTTCTTGGTGCATGGCGCGATGGGATAAATAGATAACTTGGCAACAGATCTTTTGCAACAGGTGAGAAACCTTCATTAACTCTGTTCTATCCATTATGGCATGGTCCAATGGTCTGGTGGCAAACCATAAATTCCTTTCTACCCATTTGGAGGGTCGGCCTAACGGTTATATTATTCCTAATGGCTGTGTTGCTTCACCCTGGCGAAGTGGCATGTGATGATTATTTGTTATCTCGATGAAGCTCCAATTTTGCAAATTTTCCCTATGTGAAGTTCCCTCTGGAACCTTCTATAACTTTTCGATCTTATCTCTCTTCTTATTTAGCTTTCTGGCCTTCTTTCCAGTGAGCTTCGTCTCAGTATTCCTTTTTCCATTTTGATTCTTATCTACATTTGGCATAGTTACTTCGCATTGTTGAGATTCTTTCCTAAGATTCGAGGGTGATACTTCCTCTTTATCTGGAATAGGTTCTTCAATCTTCTGTGGGTCTTCTAGTGTTCTTGCAACTTCGACATTCGAGTCTCTGGTGTTAAATAGCTTTGATCTGTTCTTTTGTTCTTCAATCAAGTCTGCTATCCTTCTAGTCATGAAATCCTTTAACTCTTGCTTCTTATACTCTAAAACTTCTTCTTCTTCCTTCCTTCTAGCCTAATCTCTTTCAATCCAAGGTTTTCCTAGTAACATGGCAAATGGGGCGTTGTTCTCAATAAATTTAACAATCTTGAAATCCTCCTCTATTGAAGTCCCATTGGCATTCATAGGTATTTGGGTGAGCTTTCCACATAGGTTTATCATATTTCCTTTGAATAGTCCTATTCCTCCTAATGAAGGAATCATAACAGGCCTTCATATAGCTTCCCAAGTTCTTTCTGTCATTATATTCACCTGTCTTCCCTCATCTAGAACACAGTCAATGTTGAAGTCTCCTATTCTTGCTTCTATGCATGATTTTTCTTTGAACATCTCTGATAAGATGACATGTTGATGGTCATTCAGGGTGTCTTTTATCTGTAGCAATACTTTATCTGATTCTTTCTGGGGTTCTTCCATAATCGTAGTTTCTGGATCTACTTTAGGGTTTTCTTGTCTCATGTTCATTCCTTCAATCTTAGCAATCATTCTAGGGAAATCCAATACTTCATGGTAGATAGCTTTGTAGCAAATACAACTAGGTCTTCTCCCAGGGCATTCCTTAGCAAGATTTTCCAGTTTTCTGCAACTATGATAGAGTGTTAATCCTCTCTTTCTTTTAAATTATTCCCATCTTTTCCTGTACTGCATGCTAGGGTCATGGTAGCTAACCTACAAACATTTCTTTCTAGGATCCTGCATCCACTTGTTAATCCAAACATTCTTTCTATGCATAGGTATAACATATCTTTCACTATTCTTATCAGATCTATGCAAGTCAAATCTTATTTCATCTATTAGTGCCCTATTTTTCAAGCTAGGAAAAAATCTATCAAACATACATAGATCCATACTGTTGAAAAAAAAAATTCCACTTATCTTACTTCTATAGAGAACAAAGATTCCAGATATAGAACTTTTCACTATTCTTACCTTTATTAGAGCACATAGCTTATGGATCTTACTTCTTTTCTTCAGATCTGACCTCTTTTCTTTGCACAGAGCTTCACAGGTCAAGTGGAATGTTTCACACTAAGGCAACATATCTACGCACATATATTTCACAGTTTCAGGTCAGATCTTTGCACAAAGCTTCTTCTTCCTCAGTTCCCAACAATTACAGTTTCAGGTCGGATCTTTTCACAAAGCTTCTTCTTCCTCAGTTCCCAGCAATCACAGTTTCAGGTCCCCACAACGGAACCATTTGTTGGCACAGGGGAAGACCCATGGTTTAATGGTACAACAACGAACCAAAAAAACCCTAACTACTGACCCTTTCGGAAACACCTGCAAAGCAAATGAAGTCTCACCCGAGGTAGAGGCAGGGGTGGTTGCAGGACTTAGATGTCTGCAACATTAGCTGGGTCACAGATCTGTGATTCTAACACTTAACAGAGCACTTAGCACCGACAGTTCATCAATATTTGACCATTATCTACTTTGTCTATAAAACAAAGCATCGCATCATTCATTCAAATCTGATGTATCTAAGAACTTATCATAGAGAGGTAGATTAGATCTAGCAGATTCAAGCACTAAGCACATTCACATAGGTTAGATCTAACATCCATATACATCGTTAGAACAAAGCATAAATAGAATTATCTATCTATATCAAAGAACTTAGGAAGTAAAGACATAAACACATCAACACATCACACAAATCATAGCAACACAGCATGTACGTGGTTCACCCCCACCCTGGGGCTACGTCCACCAACTCTTCTTCTTTATTATCTTCAGGCAAGCTTCTTACTGGCACATAGCATCAAAATCCTACTCTTCAGAAGACAGGATATCTGTGCACACTCCACCAGATCCTCCTCTTTGAGTTAGGGTACAACACCAAGACTTATTACAATTACTTTCACATAGCTCTGCACATCTCACACGGTATGGACAAAGCATCTACAATCCATACTTAGCACTTAGCCCAATATCACATAGATATATATATCCCACTCCTTACATTACCTAGACATCTATTTATACTTTACAAAATAGGCCTAAACATGGGTAAACCCATGGCTCAACATCCCCATACCTGTTACATAATCCCAAATCCCAAAAAGGACCCAAAAAGGGGTTGAGATCCCATGATCTCTGCTTCATCTTGTGCTCCTCATTCGACAGGCCGTCGAAGTCCCAAAATACGTCAAAATAGACCAAGGATCTCCCAAAACTTGGTCAAGGGTCAACAGGGAGACTGTAATGTCCCCCACCTCTTGATGAAGAGGTTTGGAGAGACTCAGTAGTCTAGCCATCCCCACTAGAATATAGTCTCATGCAGTAGGGGATAAGTCAAATAAACTCAATGTTATAACTTGAAATTGACTTGAAAAAGTAAAAAGTAAATCACTAGAGGATTAGAGCACTTGAGTTGAGTTAGGATTTGAACCTAAGGGCTAACTTAACTGAACAGAGTAATAGAAAGAGGTATAAAGGAGAGCCTAGGGCGCACCTCTCAATCATCTTACATTATTTTGAATTTTTCTATTGGGCTCTTGAGCACATAGTTTTGAGGGTTTTGAGAATAAAAACCCTAGAGAACAACTCGATGGTGAAATATTCCACCCATCTTGTTCCAAGCTTGGTCTCGGGGATGCAATACTCCACCCACACCATTCTACAACATTCACAGGTACTATCATCCATCCACGAGAGCAATAGGTTGTACCATTGAGGGTTTTTTAGGAGGGGGCACATCATTCTTTGGAGAGGAGTTCAATCCAGGTTATTGACAGGGCCTTTTGACATTCTAGCACTTGGGTATTTCTTATAGGGCCTTGATCATCAGATCTGGTGTGTTTTGAGAGGGTTACTCTTGCCATATAATTATCTTGAGCTTTGGCACATTTTTGAGAGAAGGAGGGCGCAACTATGATTCATATCTTCTCAATTTGGAGGGGTTATACCTCAGATATGACCCTGAGACTTATCCTAGTATCTTGTGGTGGCTGGATCTATCTTTCTAGATATTTCCAAGTCATTTGGAGGCCTCCTTCATCAGGGCCGAAATATTGAGCTTGACAGTCTTCAGGAGGGCGCAATTTTGATGGAGGATTGA